>CM064483.1:52897234-52966034 GCA_032716605.1 Paralithodes platypus | reverse complement strand
AGAGAGAGAGCAAGCAAAAGCGAGCGCAGATACCTAAGTTTATGTGTCCAATCGGCACTTTTGTGAGTCCTTATGATGTTATATGATATAGCTATTCTTTTGACGGGTTTACTATAATATGTAGATACAGTTTGTGTGTGTATTTTCAGTATATATATATATATATATATATAGTGTGTGTTAGTTCAGATCTTCAGAATGCATCGAATTATGAATGCAGTATTTGGGATGCCCTAATTTATATAGATTATTCCGATAACAAAAACAGATCCAAGGTCAATATTTCCATTCAGCATCTAGTAATTGGATGTTCTAAGTCCTATCACCAAAAACTTACACATGTATATTGAGATCATTGTGGTGGAGTAAGGGAACGCTCTTATCTGGTATTAATAGGATCTACCATAAAAACAATCCCTTGAGAGTGTACTCGAGGTGAAGGGGATGGGTCAACACAGAGCTCATTAGGTCAGGTGGACTCTGTGTTGACATTGTTTAGGTAGGGTTGGGGGGCCGCGTATGGGGAGAGTTATGGCCATTGATGCTACACCGGATTAATGGAGGGTTACCAGTACTATATAAGGGTTACAGCACTATTGATCCAGTAGATCATTTCAACCAGGGCCAGATCAATCAGTATTATATTGTCCTAACTTAGCCCATTTTGCCAGTATTGATTGAATCAGAACTGTTAAATCCATTCTATACCGGTGATGTCTTTATAACTTTATTATGGCTACTGTTAGACGATTTTTTCAGTTTAAAAAGGGCTTCCAGCAATTATCAGGCTTCGAACTATCTCACTTAACCCTTTTTACTACCATAGATCCTTCTTTAACTGCACAAAATCGTCTAAATATAGCTGGAATCCAATTAACCCATCCAATCCTAGCGACGGCTTCCAGCCGTCAGTAGATAAGTCACGCCCTGGTCCCAGCAACGGCTAGTAGCCGCCAGTAATGTACTTTACTTGTAACTGCCTGTATCAGGCTGTGCCTGGTACCACGACCGTTTGAGCACTGCTCTCGATATGGCAACACTTCTCAGCTTATATCCAATCCTCTGAAGGCTGAGAGAGCAAGGCTTCCTTCATCGCTTGAGGTAGAATGTTGTTCTATCTTGCCATTTTGGCCACATTGCTTGGGACTGGGGGGGACTTTTATTACTGTATCCTACGGTACAGTAGGGTGTTAAAAAAGACTTCGCTGGTACAGAAGGGATTAAGATCTATAGTCCAACCTATATAAAACTGTAGCTCAACTCCCTTTAAAGATCAATTTGTGGTCTAATTTTCAAAAGAAAAACATTTACAAATTTATCTTGAAAGGGGGTCTAGGATGTATTTTTCTAAGCTTGATGGAGGTCTAGCGAGGAAACTCAAAAATAAATTATTAAATAAATATATAGACCAAAAGCCAAGCACTACCCCCTTAAATTGATTGCTCTAGTTGTTTTTTTAGTTATAAAGGTTAGTGGTCAAGAATTTTAGCCTACTTAAAATGAATAGACTATAAGAGGTACCAATATTAACAGTGACTAACATACAGCTCTATATATAGACGATTTTATGAAGCTTAGGAAAGATATATGGTACCTATGAGGATGAATTGAGATAGTCTGTAGCATTTTCATGGGTACACGGACTTCCTAAGCTGAAGGAAATCGTCTTATAGTCGTCAGAATATAATGAAAAGGACGTCACCGGTAATTAATGTGTAAATAAACATCCCCAAAACATCGCCAACTTTCAAACAACATCTATCCCTGAACCTTGGAATTGCAGTTCCTTAAGGGGGGTCACCGACTTTTTTTGTTTACCTTTCTCTCTTTCCCTGACTTGTATCCATTCGGCCCCATTCAGCCAACTGTTTTAAGACGTTTATCCCCATCCAGGTGTCGATTTCTTCCTGGCGAGCGATAGCGAGCCAGCATTGTATGGAGAAATCCGGCTTTGCCGGAGAAATTGTTCTATCTAAAAATGTACAAACTTAGCTTGCTGTCAAAACAAACATACAGTATATATATGCTGGCTCGCTACCGCTCGCCAAGAAAATATTGTCACCTGGATGGGGGTAAACGTCTTAAAACAGTACGCTGAATGGAGCCAAATGGATACAAGCCAAAGAGAGAGGGAGAGAAAGAGAAAAAAAGCGAGGTGGGTTCCCTTAAGAAACATGAACGCAAACATCTTTAACAGTCTTCCAGAAACCAATAATTTTGTCTTCATGCACGCAAATCTATTCTCTTGCATTATCAAGTTTCTTTGAGAGAGAGAGAGAGAGAGAGAGAGAGAGAGAGAGAGAGAGAGAGAGAGAGAGAGAGAGAGAGAGAGAGAGAGAGAGAGAGAGAGAGAGAGAGAGAGAGAGAGAGAGAGAGAGAGAGAGAGATATTCATTTACCTGTTTCTCTTCTCCAGTCGATGTATTTCTATATATTATGCTTCTTTAATTATAGTTAGTTTCAAGCAGGACTGTATTCTGAAAAAACGAATATTAAGAAATGGAATGGAAAGTAAGCAACAACAGCCTCACTAAACAATATCGAATGCAAAAGTCTAGTTAAATTGTTTGGTATTTCGTGTATAAGAGATAATAATCATAGCCTTATAATAATCATAGCCTTATAATAAATATAGTAAAATAAAATCATACCGTACTCAAACACATGATCCTTAATATTATCCATAGTAACTCGCACACAACACATAGAATCATCCCCCCCCCTCTCTCTCTCTCTCTCTCTCTCTCCCTCTCTCTCTCTCTCTTTAATAAGGAAATAGTCCTCACACTTTACAACGCTCTGATACAGCCTCTCCTGGAGTATGCTGTACAAATCTGGTATCCTACACTCAGGAAAGATATAAAGCGACTGGAAAGAGTACAAACTAGAGCTACAAAGCTTATTCTATCGCTTAGATGAATGAGCTATGAGGACCGGTTGAGAGCTCCTGATCTCTTTCCGTTGGAGACACGCAGACTACGAGGTCAGCTCATTGAAGTATTTGAAATGTTTAATGGGTTTGACATTGTGGATTATAGCAAAATGTTTAGTCTCAATATGAATACAACACGCAACCATGGCTGGAAATTAGAATTGAAAAGGTTCAGCACTAGTATTTGTGGAAACTTTTTCACATATAAGATCTGTTCTACCTGGAACAAACTTCCCTCCGAAGTTGTAAACAGTTCTTCAGTAGAGCAGTTCAAGAAGAGAGTAGATATAATTGTGCACACTCTGTAAAGAGTGTAGTGCACTAAACAGTCTCTCTCCTTCCACTTCGATTATCTCCTCGGAATGGACCGCAAGGTCTCTGAGATACTAAATAGTCCTTGTAACTCTTTCTCATGCACACACAATCATTCTAACTATAACTAATTATCTCTCACACAAACACACTTTCTTTCTCTCACTCTCTCACACAAACACACACTCTCACTCACACACACAATCACACAAAATCTCTCTCTCTCTCTCTCTCTCACACAAACACACATAGGAAACACACACATACACACACCCACACACACATACACACCTATTTTTACAAGGCACAGAACAAGACTGGTGTTCCTCCATCTTCCTCATAACTCTTTGCCAATTTCCCTCTGGGCTTACACCGATTCATTCGTTCACACACATACACACATACACACACAAAACCAGAATACCGATCCTCTATATCTCTCATAACTATTTGCCATTATTTTACCATTCTAGTCTCCCTCTCTATCTCTCTCTCTCACAGACACACACAAAACCAAAAGTGTCGCAATCCTTGCGATTTCCCCTCTAGGCCCACAGCGACCCATTCGTGCCGACAACAAAAAAGGTCACTCTGATTCTGCTCTCCCTCACAGTAACTATGAACCTTATCGCAACATGGATCTGCAAACCTCCGCCATATTGGTGCCTCTGGTGTCCTGAGCCTCTATGTACAGTGGCGTTAATAAGTCATGTCTCAGCTGTCATTACGTTTGGCTTGCTCTATGCTGTATTAATGTCTGTCAGATGATGAATAGGGTGGTAAGTGTAGGAACATGTTTGTATATTTCACTCGATATGAAGAAATGAAGCTTAGGTATTGCTGATACCAACTATTGATCAAAACATACTTGGTGCCGAGACATGACTTACTAGTGCGACTGTACACTTCTATATGCTAATGTATCTATATAAGTATATACTCAGGCACATACCTCATAACTGGGGGTGGCCGACTCGAGACAGAGCCCGAACAGATACAACATTTAAAGTCCGATGTTTGATATTACAGCACCATAACAGTCAACAACATAATATAATAACCGATCTCTGTTACACCAGGATCTCTAGACCACACAGGATTCTGTTTTTCCCCAATAATGCATTTCCATTCTTCCTACTGTCATCATTAAGGCTCGTTTCGTTAGTTTGGCGATTTTGAGACCTTTCGCCTCATTGTTTTGTCAATATTAAGAACTTTCGTGCCCTTTAGGTGTAATTTTTTTCGTGGCGAACGATAGCGAGCCTCTAATTTTATAAGGAATCGGCTGGGCAATTTTTCTACCGAAAAATGTACAAATCTATCTTGAAAGGGGGTGTAGAGGGTGTTTTTCTAAGCTTGATGGAGGTCTAGCAAGGAAACTAAACAAAATATAAATATATATATTCAGTATATACTGTATATACCGGTATATATATACAGTATATATATATATATATATATATATATATATATATATATATATATATATATATATATATATATTAATAAAGCCCGGTAATAAATTTTCTTTAATACATACGAGGTTGAAAGAAATGGCAATTTCTGCGTTGGAAATTTTATTATTCAAAGTTTCCAGGTCTCTGATGAGTTTTCGCTGGGTGGCAGGAAGTAGATGAATGAGATGAGCAAAATTCATGGTGGTACAGGGTTACATAAATGTACATGATGATACAGGATATACAACGCGTTTCACTGGACAACCAGTATTATCCTCTTTATATAAAACCCTCTTTATATAATATACACATCCAACTTCACGACATTGCCCTACATTGCTATCCTCTATCCATAAACACTACTCTTCCCACTACATATCATACATGTAACACCATACACCTTACCCAATAAATATGGCAGTACAATTGTTAAGAGCAAACCTGGTGGTCCCTCGGATATCCACCCCCGGCAGGGTTGGGTCATTGACACAGGGCCCTCCCGGTCGTCATCATGCGACTGTGTCAAGAGCATTGCAACGTCCCAAAGCTGCTCGTCGGTGCAGCTTTTTCTTTAGCAATATAAGGGGACTTCACTCTAACATCAATTCTGTACACCAATTTCTTCAAGCAGAATCCCCTACTCTCCTTTTTTTTGACAGAGACTCAAGAAACATTCACATCTGACACGTCTAGATTTAATTTTCCAGGTTATCAACTGCTCCAAAATTTCAGACCTAAAGGAGGTGTATGTTGCTTCGCAAAATCTGAAATTGCCCTGGAGGAGGTTACTAGTTTCAATTGTCCCTATTTTGATTATTCTATATACAAATTAATTTCTGCTGGTAAATTTAAATACATATGTTGCATCTACCGTTCCCCAAATACCCCTCCAGAGCAAAGTCTTTTTGATTCTCTGTCCTCACAACTCAGTGTCCTCAACTTAAATGCTTCTTCTGAAATCACTGTGTTGGGTGATTTTAATGTCCATAATGTTGAATGGCTCACTCATTCAGCCAGGACTGATGATGCTGGTCTTGAATGTGAGCTATTTGCAGACACATTTAATCTCACTCAACTAGTCAACCAACCCACCCGTGTACCAGATAATCCTAATCATAATTCCCACCTACTGGACTTATTTTTAACCCTTTCACGCATTTATGACGCAGAGGTTGCCAGATTAGCAATAAGAAATAGAGTTCTCTCACTCTTATAATTACCTCTCCGAAATTAGTTTTCTGCCCACAGCTAGCTCAAAGACAACTGCAGAGGTTGAAGTAACTAAACTAAAGCTTTCTAAATACCCCTGATGGTAACAAAGGCTTTAAAGTATCCCTAATAGGCTCAAAATCGCGTCATATGTCGGAGAGGGTCAACCAATTCAGAAAATTATGCTGCTACAGTGAGGTCCCCGCTTGGATCTTCTGATCACTGTCTGATACAGGCCACCTGTCTATCACCTACCACACTTTCCCACTCTGAACCTGTTTTGGTGACTAAATGGCATTATGATAGGGCAGACTGGGAGGGTCTTCAAGGTTTCTTTATTGATATTCCCTGGACCTCTTTCTTTTCTAATGATGCACACTCCACCTTGAGCCACATACAAGATTTTGTAAAAATTGGAATGGAAACTTTTATTCCTCATCAAAAGTACAGTAAAAGATCTAATTCACCTAAATGGTTTGACCATACAGTAATTGTGCTAGAGTAACTGAACAAAAAGCAATAGCCTACAATGCATACACAAGATCAAAAACTCATGAAGCCTTTAATTACTTTAGAAACATCAGAAATCATGCCAAAACTGTATTAAACCTAACTAAATCAAACTTTCTCCACAAGCAGGCAAATAAACTTCTAAATAATCCAAATGATAACAAAATATTTTGGTCTACTCTTAACTCATTGAAATCCAACTTCACTACTGCTTCATCCATTCCACCATTAAAATCTTCGACTGGCAATCTTGTAAGTGACCCACGAGGTAAAGCTAACCTTCTTGCGGATATTTTCTCCACCAACTCAACCTTACAGTAGATGAAATAAATCAAGATGTCCCTGTACTTAATTTTAATTCGCCTGAAATTCCCTCACTTAAGATCCACACCAGACATGTCAAAACTATTTTGCAGAATCTCACCGTAGATAAGGCTCCTGGTCCAGATGAAATTCCTCCAATAGTACTTAAGAATTGCTCCTTGGTGCTCGCTCCTGTATTGGCAAAATTGTTCCGTCTGTGTACTCATACCTCATGCTTCCCAGTACCCTGGAAAGAAGCAAACATCCATCCAGTTCCTAAAAAAGGTGCCTCTTCAGATCCATCAAACTACAGACCAATAGCTATAACTTCCACTCTTGGTAAAGTCTTTGAAATTATATTAAATAATCACATAATTAAGCATCTTGAGAATAATAAATTAATCAGTGATAGGCAATATGGTTTTAGATGATGTCGATCAACTGCAGACATGCTTTGCCTTCTTACGCATCAAATCAACCAAGCTACAGACCAACATGGTGAAACACATACAATAGCACTGGATATATCAAAGGCATTTGATAGAGTCTGGCATCAATCCTTATTGTCGAAGATGTCACACTACGGCCTTGCATCATTAGTTCCACTAATTTCTTCTTATCTTCATAACAGAAAAATATGTGTAATGGTAGATGGCCTTTATTCTCAATTTCACTCAATAAATGCTGGTGTTCCCCAGGGATCAGTTTTGGCCTCAATTCTGTTCCTCATTCATATCAATGATCTCATATCTACCACTCATAATCCAATACATTCCTACGCAGATGACTCAACACTCCACAGTTCCTTCACATTTACCAATTCTTTCACCCAACCCGATCTTATAAATTCAAAAATAAACACTGCAATTTCTCTGAACCAGGACCTTTCTAGAATTAATGGATGGGGACAAAAGAATCTAGTTTCCCTTAATGCACAGAAAACCAAATACATTCAATTTTCTAACCGACAGAATCTCACTGACTCCATATATTTTTTAATTATGTAAATATTCCCACTTCCCCTAGTATTGACATTCTCGGTGTAACATTAACTACTAACTTGAGCTGGACACATTATGTTAGAAGCATTGCTAAGAATGCCTCTAAAAAACTGGGACTCCTGTACAGAGTTCGAGAATTCTTCACTGACGAGCAGTTGGCCGTGATATATAAAAGTCATGTGCGTTCTCAGATGGATTACTGTTCACCTCTGTGGGGTGGAAGTGGAGTGGTTGCATTGAGGCAGTTGGACAAAATTCAAAATAAAGCTATTAGATTAATCAATAACCCTGCAATCACACAGGACCTTCCTACATTATCCATACGAAGAAACGTTGCATCCCTTGCATTATTCTACAGATATTTTCACAGCAATTGTTCCGAGGAACTTGCTTCAATTGTGCCGCCTCTCCACATCTTTCCGCGTAGAACTAGGGCAGCTGAGAGCGCCCATGAATTTACACTTTCTCCTCCACAATGCAGAACTTCTGCTTATCAGAATTCATTTATCCTCAGAGCTACTACTCTTTGGAATTCACTTCCCTCGAATTGCTTTCCACAAACTTACAATCTACAAATGTTTAAATCCAGTTGATACAAACATTTTATGAGTGGAGGATGCCTTTAGGCACATGGATCTTTTTGTTTTATCTGTGTTTTTCCTTCCTCCGTTCATTGTCTCTTTAAAAAAAAAAATATATATATATATATATTTGATGATGGCAATAAGACATGGGAGGTGAGGGGGACAAAGCCCCCCTCAACCTATCATTATTTCCCATGGCCAACTGTTGGATAATAGATTGAGGAGGCCTATGCTAGGCCTATTTTGAAAAGGTAGATAGGCCTTGAGGTGTTGTGAATACAAACAAATTATCCTAGCCTAGGCCTATTTTGAAAAATTAGGCTTAGGCTAAGTCTGGCATTTTGGCTTGGCTAGAACTGCCTGTGTAGGCATAGACATAGTAAAGTCTGGCATTTTGGTTTGGCTCGCCCTGTCTAGGTGTAGACATGGTAAAGTAGAACAATATACTGTGGTTAAGGTATAAATAATACACTCCCAACTAGCCTAACATATGATTATCAATGATCAATCCGTCGAAAATCCTTTAACTTGGGCCACTAACAGGCTTCCCTGTAGCCTAGCTAGGCTAATTTCTTATCATCAATTCACAAGATACTCTATTCTTCTTCCTGCTGGCTGTGGTGGATCGAATTAGCCATGCTAAACAATGACAAGCTCATAAATTAAAGTATATTAGGTTCTTCTTGGCGCTTCGATCATGTGGGTGACATATTGTTTATTTACAAAGGCCAAGCGCCTGATTGGTCAAGAGAAGCCTCGGTGAAAATAACCGAAAGGGAGCCGTAAGGGAGCTCAACGATGCGTTCGTGAATACACCTTCCGCACTCCCTTAGGAACGATCGTAGGTTGCTGTACGACATCGCACGCTACGACCGTTAGGGAATCTGGGTCCAGAAGGTTAAGGTACGTACAGTACTATTGTGGACATACGTCCTGCTGCACTTGCCCGGCAGAGAATCGCGAATTGTGTTGGTAACATTGGTGCAACACAACACCCCCCCCCCCTCCTTCCCCACTCTGCTACCCTCTCTTAGTCCTCCTTTCCTCTTTCTTTCCTGTTTCACGTCTATAAGCCCCTCCCCTTGGATTGTTTCTACTACCATGACCATAACCAGGGCCCTGACTAATGACTATAGCCACATAATGATAAATATCACGATAACCTCTCTCTCCTTCCTTTCTCTCATTTATCCCTCTATCATCGAATCTACAGTGTGTATCTTATGCATGCTTTCCAATTCCTCCTAAAATGGAATAACATAACGTTAAAATAGCAATAGCTTACATAGTTCAAGTTCAGATTTGCCGTTTATATAAACGTAGCACAATATATAGTTTTATGATCCATTCGCATATGGGAGTATATTAACCATATAATATTATCTACTGTAAGTCAGATACAATTGAAACTTGAATATACTTTTGCTTTCTCATATTGTAATTCTGTTTTGATTAATTAAGCATATATATATATACAATATATATTATATATATATATATATATATATATATATATATATATATATATATATATATATAAGTATTTGGAGTTAACATGTATTTCACTGTTGAAGTTTATATTCAGTACTATTATTATGTTACCTCCACCAACCTACTTTACTAAAAGAGATCATTGACCCACACATATAATGGGTTCCTTGATTCAATGCATTGCATATTAGTGTTTTTAAGTATATGGTTATAGGCTAGGTGTGTACGCCTATTCTCAATAATCGGCTGTCAACCCACCTCCCCCTTCACCACGGTACGCTCACACTAATCTATTAATATTTTGTAACTAGTCAACTCAAACAAATGGCCACACACATTAGTGTGACATTACATTACACATACTTGCATGATATGATCATACTTGAGGAGATTTAACGTCTTTCAACTGCCTCAGCGAGCGCTGCTACCTCCGAGATTAACCCCTTCTGTACCAGGGTTGGGTCTAATTTTAATTTAGCTATATTTAGACAATTTTATGCAGTTAAGGGAAGATTTGTGGTATTAAGAAGAGTTAATTTAGATGGTATAAAACCGTTTAACTGTTACACTTCCTTCTTTTACTGAATAATAATGTTTGTAAATAACTATACTCCATTCACTGGAGTGGTTGAAAGTAAAGTGTTGGGCGAGGCCACCTGTATGTGGTGAAGGGAGTGCTACGGTTCTTGCTCCTTCCGTGTGGGAAATGGTTCTTCTTGTCCTTCGATTAACATAAACAAATACATAAGTGCAGTTCAGTCAAGTATAATATTGAATTGCATATAATTACACCTAATTAATTTCGACTCTGTTTCATCATAACGTTGGGGCAAAATGCCAATTTGGCATGACATTTGGGTATATTAAATATGGCAGTTGACACGAATTATTAAGTCAAACATAAGGCGGTGGAAATGTGTACGACAAAACAGACTATATTTCTTTAAACACGACATATTTATAGAACTAAAATATACTGTATATATCTATATTAATCACGAGTGCAGTAGCTTAAGGGATGTCGTTGCGTAGCAGATGAATGTCAGTATCATAGAGGCAGAGGGCCTTGGTGAATCTTACCTAAATCATGAAAAGATACTTGTTATTTACCCTTTCGGTTCCGGGGACATCTTATATATTTCACTATAGCTATGTTCAGACTATTATATAATGATAAGAAAGGGGCTGTTGTAGTTAAGGTATTATTTGCGATAGTCAGTAACATTTTAAATAGTAGACAACTTCTTTAGCTCAATACAATCGTCAAATATTTGCCAAAAATTGGATGAAAAGAATATCACCGCTACTGAATGAGTTAATTAAACCTCATAATTGTAGCGTTAATTGGACGAAGAGACTCATGCCCATACCATTTTAATAAACACCAACCATAGAGACTTATATAAAAAAAAAAAATAAAAAAAAATAAGGGATAATGAAGTAGGATATAGCTGTAATGGTTAAGGAATCTTGTAAATAACGAACATGTGGGAATTCACCTAATGTAAATATGAATATTGATGGCCCTCTATGACTTTAAATATTTAATGTCCAGTTAGGTTATAGGTGTTTCAACATAATTGATATTGGGCCAAACAGATCATAAGATAAACCATTTAATTATTAGTTATAGTAATATTAATAATAAAATTAGGCTGTCCTCCAAAGAGATTAGAGTTACGCTGGAGTGGTAAAGGTATTGTTAAACACGCACTGGAAATGTTTTGGGTTTGATTATCGTCTTGTCCAACAATAAGAGTACTGGTTTTTGGTTGACCATGCAACACGTTTTTTAACCCCTTCACCACGATGACGTATTTTCGTCATATTTTGGTTTACTATTAGACAATGTTCTTTAGCTTATAATCTACTTCTAGGACTCAAAGGGGTAAATACGATCTCAATAATCACTCTGAGTAACACAGGTTCTTCTTAAACTGCATAAACTCGTCTGATTATAGCCTGAATCAAAGATAAGAAGACGTCATCGTGCTGAAGGGGTTAACTAAGAGCACTATTCACATAACCTTATTTATAAACGGTGGGATCTTTGTAAACAGTTTTTTGTTCCTAAATATTGTTATATTGTTAGTAGCTACTAGCTGTATACACCATCAATTTGCTTAATATAATTCTCAATCCAATAGTTCTCAAATTCATGCTATGAAAAGTAAATGCAAGGTTAGGTTTCATATTATAAAATACCGGTACCCTAGTCTTTCTTCCACGTGAAATTAATAGATATATAGATAGATAAATTATAAACACAATTGTCACGTGTTCGTATATAACTTATACGCGAAGCATGTCCATATAGGGAAGAACACGTTGTATCCAGGAACAAAACCCCAAAAAGAAAACAAATCTTCGCTCTGGGTTTTATTTACGGTACTTAACCAGCTACCTGCTTAATAAGAAAACAAAATATAGAACAAAATAAAGAGTTTTAGAGTACTAAGCTGAAGTGTTTGTTGTTGTTTCACCATATACTAAATTCCCCAGGCAGTTTGTTTCAAAATTGATAATTATAATATGATGCAGTGTAGGTATTGTTAAGTTGAGTTATAGGTTATTTATTAACAAATTACGGACGTGCACTTCATTAAAACACATAATTGGAAGTTATGTATCAACAATTACAACAGAAACAATGTAACCTTGTGTTACCATTATAACTAATGGAATTGATGGCGTGAGAGAAACAATATGTGTGTGTGAAATGGTAGTAAATGAAGGAATATAAAGATAAACCAGGTTCTACTTGTCAATTAATTATCCGAATGTGTGTCTGTAACTATCATAATCATTCATTTGAGAGCTTGTTCTGCATCACTTAAGATACTTCACTCGTGATTAATACACTGTAGATATAGAACTATTATTTCTATAGTTGAATAACTTCTAAAAAAAATATAGTTTACATGAGAATATATTAACCGAATAAACCACTTTCATGTATTATGTTCTCGTGTTCCCAGTTGTTGACCATGTTGCCTCACACAGATTACATGGGATTTAAGTCTGGTGCCTTACTCGGCTTGATTCCTTTAGGATCGTTGATGCATTTGTGTTCTGGCTATAATTAGGCAATTATATTCTGATTAGGAAAGGTATATGGAAATCAGAAGGTTAATAGGGATAATCTTTACCCTTTTAATTCCCAAAGATATTTATTACGCTGTATAAAATTGTCTAGAAGGAGCCACAATAAATTGTCAGCATGCGTTATGAACCTCAAGGGATAAATGGTGTCGCAAGGAAAACCAAAGAATATCCTCCTCCTGTCGGAGGCAATATTCAAACTTTAAACATTTTAGCTCTGTGTTCAACACTTAATACCTCTACCACACATACTGTATACACATGTGTTCAACACTTAATACCTCTACCACACACATACTGTATACACATGTGTTCAACACTTAATACCTCTACCACACATACTGTATACACATGTGTTCAACACTTAATACCTCTACCACACATACTGTATACACATGTGTTCAACACTTAATACCTCTACCACACATACTGTATACACATGTGTTCAACACTTAATACCTCTACCACACATACTGTATACACATGTGTTCAACACTTAATACCTCTACCACACATACTGTATACACATGTGTTCAACACTTAATACCTCTACCACACATACTGTATACACATGTGTTCAACACTTAATACCTCTACCACACATACTGTATACACATGTGTTCAACACTTAATACCTCTACCACACATACTGTATACACATGTGTTCAACACTTAATACCTCTACCACACATACTGTATACACATGTGTTCAACACTTAATACCTCTACCACACATACTGTATACACATGTGTTCAACACTTAATACCTCTACCACACATACTGTATACACATGTGTTCAACACTTAATACCTCTACCACACATACTGTATACACATGTGTTCAACACTTAATACCTCTACCACACATACTGTATACACATGTGTTCAACACTTAATACCTCTACCACACATACTGTATACACATGTGTTCAACACTTAATACCTCTACCACACATACTGTATACACATGTAAATAGGTAGTGACTGCATTTCCGCCCTTGCTTGTGTTTACTGTATGATATCTACGTTATTTAGGCGTTATGTGATACTTTATAGGTCTTAAGGTTCGGATATCACTTATCACATTATCATTAGAATTACTAAGACTTATCTAGTTTAATGAATATATATGGAAAATACAAATAAGTATAATTAATTCAAATAATAATGTGATAATCAAGAGTGATATCCAAACCTTAAGAGCAATGAAGTATCACACGGAACATATAAATTACTAATATAACACCTTAAACACAATCAAGAGATGAAATGCCGTCGCTACCTATTGTTATGTGTAATAAGTGAAGCAGGGCCTGTGATTGGCTATAAGAAGCGTGGGCCAAATCAGTCAGTCTTCATATCTTGCTTACATTTTGGGTTCATCATTTATTTATCTCGCTTGTGTTTACCGTGTGATGTATATTTTATTAATGTGTTTAATATGATATATCAAGGTTCTCAAGATTCGGATAACACTGTAGATTGTTAAGTAATCATTACAATTATTAACACGTGTCTAGTATAATGAATAAATAAAGAATAATAAAGATAATAGTAAAAACATTATCAGTTCTGCGACTCTTCAGGGCCAGTGAGCTACGGTATTGATAAGATGGGGAATCATGGGCGTCGATACAAACACCAATTAGGTGCCAGAGGCATGGTTCGAGTGAATCGAGAATAGCTATATTTATAAGTTTGTATTCAACTAAGGAAGGAAGTGTAACAATTAAAAGGGTTCATACCAGCTCAATTAGTTCTTCTAAATACCACTGATCCTTCCTTATCTGCACAAAATTGTGGAAATATAGCTGTAATGAAACTATAGCACATCCTCGGTATGGAAGGGGTTAATTTCGGAGGGAGCAGTGTTTGCTGAGGCAGTTGAAAGACTCCTTAAGTAAGAAAATAACATACAAGATTGTGTAATGTAATGTCACATTAATGTGTGTGGCCGTGTGTTTTAGTTGACTAGTTACAACATATGAATAGATAAGTGTGAGCTACTGTAGTTAACCCCTTTAACACGATTACGTTATTTTCATCATAGTTTGGTTACAATTAGAAAATTTTCTTTTTCCTGTAATATACTTGTAGGATCCAAAGGGGTAAATAAGATCTCAATAGAACTTCTGAATAACATAGGTCCTTCTTAAACTGAATCAAAGGTAAAAAGGCGCCATCGTGCTGAAGGGGTTAAGGGGGTGGTGGGTTGACAGGCGAGTATTGAGAATACACACGTAAACATATATTTATAACTTTTAATATTTTATGTGTGTCAATTATCTCTTTTACTTATATATAAAATTTAACAGTGAAATACATACTTACTCCAAACAGTGGGATATATGGGTTTAGATAATTATAACTGAATTGAAATATGATAATGCCAAAGTAAATTAAAGTCTCGGTTGTAATTGACATAATTAACATATACAGTATAGTTAAAAACTTCCATATTCGAATGGATTATCAAACTTTACAGTTTGTTAGGTTTATATAAAATAATAAATATAAATATGAAATATGTAACGATATGTTATTTCATATTAGTTAGATGATTAGGAAAACATTCATAAAAATAGTGATTCGATGAGAGAGGGAGACATAAAGAGCGGCTTGTAGACGTGAACAAGAACGGAAGCAGTAGCGAGGGAAGGAGGGGTTTGGCTGAGAGAGGATGGTAGAGTGGGGATGGGGTGGGGGGGAGGAGGGTATCAATGTTACCAACACCGTTCGCGCTTCCCTGTCAGACAGGTGTTGCAGGACTTATGTCCACAATAGTACATGTGGTAGACATATGAAAGCCATAGGTGCAGTCGTTTCGCTGCTACAATTCTTTGTCGGCGAGTCCGTATATATACGGACCTGGCACTGGGCGTGACAAGACCCTAGTCCGTATATATACGGACCTGGCACTCAGGGGGTTTAATTAAATTACTATGAAATTAATTACCGGAAGCCAATGACGATGTGAATGTGTAAAGCTGCGTGTGTCGTTACCACCACTGATTAGCCATTGGGCTTTTGGCAGAAAATGCCAAAAAAGATCAGTGATATCCGAGACATGTTTAAATACAGTATTCTCATCGTCCAGCATATTACTGTTTCATATTCATCAGCCAACTTAAAATAGCCCTGTATAATATTTAATTATCACTAGAACAATACACTATATCATATAGGAAGTCTTCTGGAGAAATAGGGAAAATTCATTAAACAATGCATGATAAACTAAATCACAAATGTATGCTAGAATAGCATTGACAAATCGCTAGGTAGTCACCAGACACTAAACACTTGTATGTCACTAGAAAACATATGTTGAAGTATCTAGAATAATCTTTAAGAATCGAAAAATCTCTATAATTCCTTAAAATAGGGAACATAACTTGAATATCGCTAGAATTCGTCACATCTTGATGTCGCTAGATGGAAGTGATGGAAGTGATTCGCTGGATCTAGCGGTAGCCGCTACATTGACAACATGTACCAAGACCATTCCTTCCGTTATAATGAACACGGTCATATTTCGAAACTATTACAATTATTTCAAAGTTCAGAGATCATCAGATTGGTTTGTAAGTCGATGTACACAATTTCAGTTCCATTAGTTTAAAAAACATTCACATACTATGGTACTTAGAGGGTTTAATAAAGAAGCATTCCTTTCCCCGACATCGTACAAGCGAACGCAAGCTGTTGTTCTTTTTTTCTTTTTTTAAGAACGTCAACAAACGCTTCGTATATTTGGGTTTGGTGAACCTTTTGGGGTTCCTAGTTATATATTAGAACATATTTATATTTTGCACACTCATGACTTTAAAATTTAATATTTTAAATTTCTGTATATCTTCTATTGGTTTCGTGAAAATATTCGCATGTTTGCAAATAGATATGAATGGAAATGCGAATACGAATACGAATACGAATATTGAAAAACATAGCGAATATTCGCACATACGAATACGAAACGAATATTCGGTCCATCTCTAAATTATTCATATTCTTCATTTCGTACCTACTGTATATCTCCTTAAAGCTTATATATACAGTATATATACAGTTTATATATATATATACACACACACCACGAGTAACCCCTATTTTCCCAGCACCATCCGTCACACTCTGGTTCCTCCAATAACTTCCTACTAAACGAATAATAATCATTATTAGACGAACCAATTAGCCCTTTCCTAACCCTACTTAACCCTTTCATTACCGATGACATCTATTTAGAATACTCTAGCAACTGTTCGATGATTTAATTCAGCTTGGGAAGGACGTCTACCCATTAACACGCTACAGCCCATCACAATTAATCCTTTAGGCTACCATATATCCTTCCAAAGCTTCATAAAATTGTCTAAATGTAGCTGAAATCAAGTACAAGACGTGACCGGTAAAGAAAGGCTATATACATAAACCCACCTAAACCTTCCTACCGTATGCTAAGTTTGTACTCAATGGTAAAGAAATTCGCGATGGAAATGAAACATTCTAATTAGCTGTAATAACAAAACAAAGATGATAATTGTATTAAGGGGAGATGGGTCTTTTTTCTGGATCCCCTTCTCCCTCATGTTTAGTACCATTGGTTTTCAGATTTTAGATGTTTTCCCCATTAGTTTGTCGATTTTAAGACCTTTCGCCAATTTTGTTCTGTCGATATTAAGACCTTTCGTGCTATCTACGTATCGATTTTTTGTCCTGGCGAACGATAGTGAACCTGTAAATTTGGAAGAACCAGTTGAGGGTGTTTTTTAAGCTTGATGGAGGTCTAGGAAGCAAACAAAAACCTCCCTTAAGATGAGGATGAGTCGATTTATCGATAGCTTGAAAAAACAGACTACCGGTATAGGTCCCTTAAGGGAGCCCACCTCGCTTTTTAATCTTTCTCTCCTTCTCTCTTTGGCTTATATCCATTCGGCCCCATTCAGCCTACTGCTTTAAGACGTTTACCCCCATCCAAGTGTCAATATTTTCCTGGCAAGCGGTAGCGAGCCAGCATATATATTTTTTGTTGACAGCAAGCTAAATTTGTACATTTTTCGTTATACACATTTCTCCGGCGAAGCCCGATTTCTCCATACAATGATGGCTCGCTATCGCTCGCCAGGAAGAAATTGACACCTATATGGGGATACACGTCTTAAAACAGTTGGCTGAATGGGGCCGAATGGATACAAGCCAGAGAAAGAGAGAAAAGGAGAGAGAGATACAAAACAAAACAGGCTGTAGGTCCATTAAGTCTTGTTTCCGATTCCAGTGCCAAAGAGCCTCCAGATATTACGACGAGAAAAGACTTGCTCATCGAAAATTGCCGGAAAAAGCGGTCGTATGACACTGGTTTTAAAGGTCGGTATGAATAATGAATCAAAGTAGAGGGATAATGGTGTTTACCCCGACAGTTAAGGGGAGACGGATTTTTTTTTTTTTTTTCTATTAATTTATTTATTCCTTTATTTCTTAGTTTTCTCGCTAGACCTCCATCAAGCTTAGAAAAACACCCCCTAGACCCACCTTCAAAATAAATTTGTACATTTTTCGGCAAAACAAAAATCCCGACCGAAGGTCGGTTCCTCTTAAAATTTCAGGCTCGCTGTAGCTCGCCAGGAAATACCTAAATGGCACGAAAGGTCTTAAATATTGACAACGAAATTTGGCGAAAAGTGTTAAAATCGCCAAACTAATGGGCCGAACGTCTTATAATCTCAAAACAAATGGGGTTTAAAACAAGGGAGAAAGGGGACCAGAAAAACGACCCGTCTCCCCTTAACCTCAACAGTCTATCAACCTCACCTTAAACCCCTTTCAGTGTCATTAGGTAAATTTAGGTTTTTCATACTTTTTACTCTCTTTGTCATAGCTATACAGTATTATAATATGTATGAAGCCTTTTGTACAGTGACGTCCTTTCTTCATTATGTTCATTCCCTATCATTACACGATATTTGTTGAGCTTAGGAATGACCTCTAGGGATCGAAAGGGTTACTTACAGCCTCTAAATTAGTATTTTGATTACCATTGGTCCTTTACTACAGGACATGCAATCGCTTAGTGTTAGCCAAAATGTAAATACAAATTGGCGCCTCATTACGAAAAGGAACTAGGAAAAAGCATAACAATAAGGCGGGATAATGGTGTTTACCCGCGGAGTTAAGGGGGCCCACCTCCCTTTTTTTTCTCTTTCTCTCCCTCTCGCTTTGGCTTGTATCCATTTGGCCCCTTTCAGCCTACTGTTTTAAGACGTTTACCTCCATCCAGGTGTAAATATTTTCCTGGTGAGCGGTAGCGAACCAGCATATATATTTTTTGTTTTGACAGTAATCTAAATTTGTAAATTTGTCGATAGAAAAATGTCTCCGGCGAAGCCAGATTTCTCCATACAATGCTGGCTCGCTATCGCTCGCCAGGAAGAAATCAACACCTGGATGGGGATAAACGTCATAAAATAGTTGGCTGAATGGGGCCGAATGGATACAAGCCCCCTTAAGTCTATTTTCGACTTAGAGAGGGATTCTAAAGGGTCTACTGTATCTCTAACGTTTTCACTCCCACAGGTCTTTCCTTATCTTAATGAATGTACAGTATGTATTGTGGACATAAGTCCTGATACACCTGCCCAGCAGAGAATCGCGAATTGTGTTGGTAACATTGATACACCCCCCGCCCCCACTCCTTCCCCTCTCTACTACCCCCTCTCAGCCAAACCCTCCCTTCCTCTTTCTTTCCTGTTTCACGTCTGTAAGCCCCTCCCCCTGGATTGTTTCCACCACTGTGACAATAACCAGGGCCCTGACTATAACCATAGGATGATAAATATCACGATAACCTCTCTCTCCTTCATTTCTCCCTCTATCATCGTATCTATGTATTTTTATGCATGCTTTCCAAATCTTCTTCCTAAAATGATAGAACATATCGTTAAAATAGCAATAGGTTACGTAGCTCATGTTCATATTTGCCAATTATTATAAACCTAGCTCAATGTTAGGTGTTATGATCCATTCGAATATGTAAGTATATTAACGATATAATGTTATCTAAGTCAGATACAATTGAGACTTTAATATACTTTTATATTCTCATAGTTCAATCAAGCTATGATTAATTAAGCCAATATATCCCAATATCTGGAGTAGGCATGTATTTATGTGTTTTACTGTATAAATACAATACTATTAACAAAAAACATTAACCTATATAAAATGGGTACCTTGATTCAATGCATTGCATATTAAAAGTTAAAAATATATGGTTACGTGTGTATTCTCAATACAGTATTGGCCTGTCAACCCACCTCCCCCTTAACTACGGTAGCTCACACTAATCTATTCATATTTCGTCAACGCAAACACACGGCCACACACATTAATGTAACATTACTTTACACATAGGTGCATGTTATTTTCTTACTTGAGGAGATTTGGCGTCGTTCAATTACCTCAGCGAGCGCTGCTCCCTCCGAGATTAACCCCTTCCGTACCAGGGTTTCGTTTATTTTGTATTTAGCTATATTTAAGCAATTGTATGCAGCTAATGAAGGATCTGTGGTATTAAGAAGGGTTAATTGAGATGGTATAAAGACGTTTAACTGTTACACTTCCTTATTTTACTGAATAATAATGTTAATAAATAACTATACTCCATTCACTGGAGAGGGTGAGTTTAAACTGTTGGGAGAGGCCACTTGTAAGGGTTGAAGGGAGTGCTACGGTTCTCCCTCCTTCCGAGTGGATAGATGGACCCACGAGAGTGGGTCTGGTTCTTCTTGTCCCTTCGATTACCATAACAAAATACAGAAGTGCAGTTCAGTCAAATATAATATTGGATTGCATGTATGTAAATTTGCAATGAAGCAACTTGGTTGAGCCCGAGAACTTTCAGTCTTCTACTGTACTTCTCACTTCTCCGCTTGTTCTTCTTCTGTCCAATTGCTCTTCTTTCCTACTTTACTCCAGCCATCTGCTTAAACATGACAAATGTATAGAACTAATATTTCTATATCTATATTAATCACGTGTGAAGTAGCTTAAGGGATATCGTTCCGCTGCAGGTGAATTTATATATCATAGAGCAGAGGACCTTGGTGAATCTAGGTCATAAATAGAGACATTTTAGTAACCCTTTTGGTACCGAGGACATCTCATATATATTTCACTATAGCCATATTCAGACTATTATATGTAGATAAGAAAGGGGCTTTGGTAGCTATGGTGTTATTTACAGTAGTATGTAGAATTTTAAATAGTAGACGCCCTTCTTTAGCTTAATACAATCGTCTAATATTTGCCAGAATAATATTATGATGAAAACAATATCACCGGTACTGAATGAGTTAAACCTCATAATCGTAGAGTTAATTGGATGGGGAGATTGATGCCCATACCATTATAATAAAACACCAACCAAAGAAACTAATACAAAAACCAACAACCTAATGATTCATGAAGTAGGATATCAATGTAATGGTTAAGGAATCTTGCAAATACTGAATAAGTGGGAATTCACCTAATGTAAATAAGGTTATTGTTGTTCCTTTATAACTTTAAATATGTAATGTCCAATTATTTAATAGGTGTTTCAACAAAATTGCTATTGGGTCAAACAGATCATACAACAAAACATTGAATTATTATTTATGTTAATTATAATAAAATTAGGCTGTCCTCCAAAGAGATTAGATTTACACTGGAGTGGTAGAGGTATTGCTAAACACGCAGCGGAAATGTTTTGCGTTTGATTATCGTCTTGTCCAACAATAAGAGTACCGGTAAAGTTTTGGTTTCCTATGCAACACGTCATTAAACTAAGAACACTATTGCTATAGCCTTATTTATATACGGTGGCATTTATTTGTACACTTGTTTTTGTCCTAAATATTGTTATATTAATTTTGTTTGTAGCTATCAGCTGTATACACCATCAATTTGCTGAATATATTTTTCAATCCAATATTTCTCAAATTCATGCTGTGAAAAGTAAATGCAAGGGTTGGTTACATATTATAAAATACCGGTACCATTGTCTTTCTTCCTCGTGCAATTAATTGATATACACAATTTTCACGTGTTCGTATATAGCGTATACGTGAAGTGTCCATGTAAGGCCGAACCTGTTGTATACCAGGATAAAACAAATAAACAGAAAAATAAAATAAAAATAAAATAATTATATGAAATATATAAAATCACTTCTTCGCTCTGGGCTTCATTTACGATACTTAAGAGAAGAAAAAAAACACATATTAGAGAGTCCTAAGCCGAAGTGTTTGTTGTGGTTTCACCATATACTAAGTTTCCTAGGCAGTTTTTTTCAAAATTGATTATTATAATAATATAATGCAGTGTAGATACTGTTATTTGAGTTATAGATTATTTGTAAACAATTACGGACGTACACTTAATTAAAACACATAAGTGGAAGTAATGTATGAACAGTTACAACCGAAACAATGTCACGTAACCTTGTGTCACCATTATAACTAATGGAGGTGATGGTGTGAGTGAAAACAAATGTGTGTGTGAAATGGTAGTAAATGAAGGCATATAAAGATGACACAGATTATATTTGTCAATTCATTATAAGTATTGTGTCTGTAACTATCATAATAATACATGTGATAGCTTGTCCGGCATCATTTAAGCTACTTCAATCGTGATTAATATAGATATAGAAATATTTCTATAATGTAATCACCGTTAATAAATTATAGTTTATCCTACATCCCAAAGGGTCTTCTTATGCTGTATAAAATCGTCGAAAAAGGGCCACCATTAACTGTCAAAATGCGTCATGAATCTCAAGGGGTAAATGGTGTTGCAAGGATAAACCAAAGAACATCCTCCTCCTGTCGGAGGCAATATTCAAACTCGAAACAGTTTAGCTCTGTATTGAACACTTAATAGTTCTACCACACATTTACACATTTAAATAGGCACTGACGGCGTTTCTTCCCTTGCTTGTGTTTACTGTATGATATCTACGTTATATATGTGTTCTATGTGATACTTTACAGGTATAGCTCTTAAGGTTTGGATATAACTTATCACATTAGCATTATCATTCTAATTACCATTACTTATCTAGTTTAATGAACAAATATAGAATAATAAAGATAAGTTTAATTAATTCAAATAATGTGATCATCTAGAGTGATATCCAAACCTTAGGAGCAAAGAACTATTACAGAAAACACATAAATAACGCAGATATAATAAGCCTACCGTAAACACAAGCAAGATATGAAATGCCATCCCTGCCTATCTTATTATTATTGTGAATAATAAGTGAAGCAGGGCCTGTGATTGGCTCTAAGACACGTGGGCCAAGTCAGTCAATATTCATCTCTTGCTTACCGTACTTTTTGGGTTTATCATTTCTTTATTTCGCTTGTGTATACTGTATGCAATATATGTGATAAATGTGTATTAATGTAATATATCATGACTCTTAAGATTGGGATATCACTGTAGATAGTTAAGTAATCATTAACATTATTAAAACGTGTCTAATATAATGAATGAATATAGAATAATAAAGATAATAATACAGACATTATCAGTTCTGCGACTCTTCTGGGCCAGTGAGCTACGGTATTGATAAGATGGGAAATCATGAATGTCGATACAAACACCAACTAGGAGCCAGATTTATGGTTCGAGTGAATGGAGAATAGCTAAATTTATAAGTTTGTATTCAATTATTATGTTCTATCCAACAACCAACTCTTCTCCTAAAATCGATTAATGAAATTTAACAAACACATGTGGCAGTCCGTGGATTCGAACCCAGGACGCTCACACCGAAAATCAACACCTTATGCATTGCGCCACGAAGACAGGAAGGAAATGTAACAATTAGAAGGCTTCATACTAGCTCAATTAATTCTTCTAAACGCCACAGATCCTTCCTTTTCTGCACACAATTGTGTAAATATAGCTGTAATAAAACAAAACACAACCCCGATACGGAAGGGGTTAATCTCGGAGGGAGCCGTGTTCGCTGAGGCAGTTGAAAGACGCCAACTATCCTTAAGTATGGAAATAACATGCAAGTTTGTGTAATGTAATGTTACATTATTGTGTGTGGCCGTGTGTCTGAGTTGACTAGTTACGAAATATGAGTATGTTAGTGTGAGCTACCGTAGTTAAGGGGGAGGTGGGTTGACAGGCGAGTATTGAGAATACACACGTGACCATATTATTTATAACTTTTAATATTCAATGAATTTAATATAGAAACCCATTTTATGTGTGTCAATTATTTCATTCAATAATTTATAAACTTTGACAGTGAAATCCATGCTTACTCCAAGCAGTGGGATATATGGGTTTAGATACTTATAACTGAATTGAAATACGATAATGCAAAAGTAAATTAAGCCTCAGTTGTATTTGACTTAAATAACATATATTGTTAATAAACTTCCATATTCGAATGGATTATCAAACTTTATATTCGGCTACGTTTGTATAAAATGGCAAATATTCAATTTATATGAAGTATGTAACAATATAATATTTAATTTTAGGAAGAAGATTTGGAAAACATTCATAAAAATACAATGATTTGATGAGAGAGGCATAAATAAAGAACGGCTTATAGACGTGAACAAGAACGAAAGTATAGGAGGAAGGGTGGGCTTGGCTGAGAGAGGGTGGTATAGTGGGCATGGGGTGGGGGACGGGGGGTTACCAATGATACCAACACAATTCGCAGATCCCTCTCAGGCAGGTATAGCAGGACTTATGTCCACAATAGTACATATGTATATACTCAGGCACATGCCCCATAGCTGGGAGTGGCCGACTCGAGACAGAGTCCGAACAGAAACAACAAAACATACTAAAAATAAAAAAATAAAACATACAGAAAACTAACACACATCTAGGTCGCCCAGGAGAAATCCCAGAGACCCAGGACCACTAGGGGCCTCCAGCACTCCCCCGGTCTCAGACCTCCCTAAGAGGAATAGTCGTAGAAATGTACAGCCCATTTGCTTAGGCCCTTTTTGACTTACAGAGGTTAGAGTTCAGGATTCTGGACTACTTACTTGGAACAGGGTATAGTACTAAATTTGTTATCATGTGGTACAAGTTTGAAGTTTATGTCTCTTTCTCTCTCTGGTTTTCACATAAAGTATCGAGGTTTTCGACCAACTATTTATTTTGGATTGTACTTAGCGGGGGGATTTTCACTTAGAACATTTTTTATCTTACTCTCCTTTTCTCTCTTTCCCTGGCTTGCATCCATTCGGCCCCATTCAGCCAACTGTTTTAAGACGTTTATCCCCATCCAGGTGTCGATTTCTTCCTGGCGAGCGATAGCCAGCCAGTATTGTACTGAGAAATCCGGCTTCGCCGGAGAAATTTTTCTATCGAAAAATTTACAAATTTAGCTTGCTGTCAAAACAAAAATATATATAAGCTGGCTCGCTACCGCTCACCAGGAAAATATTGACACCTGAATGGGGGGAAATGTCAAAACAGTAGCTTGAATGGGGCTGAATGGATACAAACCAAAGAGAGAGGGAGAAAAAGAGAAAAACAGCGAGGTGGGCTCCCTTAAGGGGGGAGTTTCACTTAGGATTTTTTTTTGGTTGGCTCCCTTCTCCCTAGTGTTTAGCCCCATTAGTTTTGCTATTTTAAGACGTTCCCTCCATTAGTTTGGCGCTTTTAAGACCTTTAGCCCCATTTCTGTCGATTTTAGACCTTTCGTGTCATTTAGGTGTCAATGTTTCCTGGCGAGATATAACGAGCCTGTAATTCTAAGAGGAAACGGCCTTCGGCCAGGAAATATTTCTACCGAAAACTGTATAAACTTATCTTGAAGGGGGGTCCAGGGGGTGTTGTTTTTAAGCTTGATGGAGGCCTAGCGATGCAACTATAAAATAAACAAATTATTAAATAAATTAATCGACCAAAAATTAACCACTGCCCTGTTAACTGCGGGGGCAACCATCATTATCCCTCTACTATGGTTGATGATTCAGAACGGCCCACACCCCCTCTCCTCCCTCCCCTCCGGCCCCTTACATCAACTCTCCATTCCGACCCCAGCACACAAACAGCTGGGCAGGGAGGAGGAAGGGAGGGAGGGTGGGTAGGTAGGTAGGTAGGTAGATAGGTAGGTAGGTGGGTGGGAGGGAGGTAGTGCGGTAGGTAGGTAGGTAAGTCTCTCTCTCACTCATTCATACACACACACACACTCTCTCTTAAACACTTTCTCCCTCTCTCTCATTCTTTGTTATTTCATTGTTGTTGTTGTTATTGCCTCATCATTAGGGTTTGAATTGGTCTGGCAGTAATACTATATAGAGGCAGGATTTGGATACCCCCAGGTCACGAAATAATGGCTTCCACTCTACTATAAACACAAAAACACAGGTCAGAGCTAGGCCTATACATTGATAAATACACATATACATACATTCGCATTTAATTAATCAAATACGCACACACATATAATAATACACATACATACACCAAACAAACATTTACATACATACATATACAAATATACATACAAACACAAACGTACTAAAAAACAAACACACTCATATATGCACACCCACACACCACACACACAAAACACAAACAAACCCACCCACATACCACACACAAAACACCCACACACAACCAACTCTACCGCCCCCCTCTCTGCAATCTCTCTCTCTCTTCGCCGCAATGTTGCATCTCTCTCGTTACTATAATAATCAGTGTTCCTCAGAGCTCTCTCAATGCATACCACTTCCTCTACGTAGGGTACGTAGTACCCGTCTTGCAACACAATCCCACCCCTACTATGTACAACCTCCTCAACTCAAGCTTAGGAAGGATATGTGGGAATTCAAAGGGTAAGGACTGTAACAATAAACACCCTGACTTCCCCACACCCATCCTAATCTAAATAGAATCGTCTAATGATAGCCAGAATAAACTGCCTAAACGTGTCAGGGGTTATATTATTCCAAAAAACAGATATGCCTTGTTTTATTTGGGGAGGCTCCTATTTTTCCACTGCATTAGGATTAGTGGTTGGATTTTGAATTGTCCTGCCGTGGACGCTGATTGTATTATTCTAGGCCGCCACACACAGTGATGAGGCAACAACAACAACAACAACAACAACAACAACAATAACAACACCAACAACAACAACAACAACCACAATAACAATAACAACAACAACAACAACAACAACACCAACAACACACCAACAACAACAACGACAACAACAACAACAACACACCAACAACAACAACGACAACAATAACAACAACAACAACAAAAACATACATAATCGTGTACTAGTCTTGCTCTGTACAGGGGCACAGTGCGTCCTTGTGTTGAGTACTGTTCACATGTGTGGGGAGGATCCTCACACACCGCACTCCTAGACAAAGTATAAAGGAAGGCCTTTCGTATCATTAATTCCCGCCTACTCACCAACTCTCTTCAAACTCTCTCTCTTTGCCGCAATGCTGCATCTCTCGCTATTCTATCGCTACTACAATAATCAGTGTTCCTCAGAGATCTCTCAGTGTATACCACCTCCTCCACGTAGGATACGTAACACCCGTCTTGCAATACAATCCCACTCCTACTCTGTGCAACTCTCCAACACAAAAGTGAAACATTATTCTCGGTCTTTCTTCTATTCAACTGTTGAGATCTGGAACTCTCTCCTAGAATCAGTCTTTCCCTCCTCCTATGACTTAAATTGCTTCAAACTCCGTGTGTCCAGGCATTTTGGCTCGAACGTTTCTTGATTTTGGCCCTGTCACTCTTTCAACTATGGGGGAGGCACTCGCTACAGGTAGGTCTGCCTTTTGTCTCCTTCACTTACATAGACAAAACAAAACAGTACTGAATGCGATAAATAGGTCTCAATGTTCTAAATAATTTCTACAGGTACCGGAGTCCCGCATTGTCCCTTTAATGAAGTGTTTTCCAAGCCCAGCCCTTGCATTGAAAACGCCAATATTTTTACCTATGCAAATTTAGATATTTAATTAAAAAAATCTTTCATTAAGTGTACGGGACTTTGGAATGCCGGATATGCAAAGTAGTTGGAGCGGTTCAACCGTGGGTGAATGTTTGTTATTATCTCTCTCTCTCTCTCTCTCTCTGAGCAGTCTACTTTACTGTCCTATTCTTCCACTATAAACTGTCCCTGTCTAGTAGTATTAAGGCCGGACCACGTAGTTGGGACCGCAAGGTCTGTGTGGTCTGAGTATCTGTGTAACTCAGACAAACATACATATAGCCTACAGAAACGACTTTAAACTCACCCATAATTTCTCTCTGTGTCTCTTGCTCTCTCTCTCTCTCTCTTACATCGGCCCACACAGGGTCTAACAAGGCCTTGACCTGAGTGACTATACCCAGTTCCAAGTAGGTAGGCCAGAAATCGTGAAACTTAACCTCTGTCACTCAATATGGGCTAGAGCAAATGGGCTGTAAATTTCCACGCCTATTCCCTGGCTGACCCTTCCCAAATGGTAGAAATATTAGCTCGATTACTCTAGTCGTTTGTGAGTTATAGAGGTTAATGTTCAAGAATTTCGGCCTACTTACTTGCAACATGGTATAGTACTTGGGGATCTTCGAAGGATGTAGTGTGCAGTCGGCCTAATAAGTTATGGCTCGGCATTAAATAAAGTTTGTTCTATAATTGGTATCCGCAATATCTGAACGGGATTTCTTCATTTCTAGTGAGGTATACAAACATATTCCTACACTTACCCACCCTATTCAACATCTGTCAGACATTAATACAGCACAGAGAGATCTAAACGTAATAACAGCTGAGACATGACTTATTAGCGCCACTGTACAATATATAGTTTGTTCATTTTCATTAGGCCAAGCATCTTGACCACTAAACTATAAGAATCATAAAACTACAGGATTATTCGAGCTAATATTTCTTAAATTTGGGAAGAGTCAGTCGGGGAATAGGTGTGGAAATCTACAGCCCATTTGTGTCATTTTGGTTAGCTATATATATTTGTATTTACCCCTTTTGTATCGGCAACGTCTTTCGTATTTTATTCTGGCTATTATTAGACGATTTTATTCAGTTTATAAAGGACCTCCAGCATCAACAGGCTTCGAACTATCTCACTTAACCATTTTTACTACCACAGATCCTTCATAAACTGCAAAAAGTCGTCTAAATATAGCAAGCATAAAATTAAAATAGACGTCGCCGGTACAGAAGGGGTTAAATATATTCCGTAATTACTAAATGGTCTGTAATGAGAACAAGTAGAACAATAAAGGGGGTAGTGTTTTAGTCTAGTTGTGGACTGTAATGGTCTGTAATGAGAACAAGTAGAACAATAAAGGGGGTAGTGTTTTAGTCTAGTTGTGGACTGTAATGGTCTGTAATGAGAACAAGTAGAACAATAAAGGGGGAAGTGTTTTAGTCTAGTTGTGGACTGTAATGGTCTGTAATGAGAACAAGTAGAACAATAAAGGGGGAAGTGTTTTAGTCTAGTTGTGGACTGTAATGGTCTGTAATGAGAACAAGTAGAACAATAAAGGGGGTAGTGTTTTAGTCTAGTTGTGGACTGTAATGGTCTGTAATGAGAACAAGTAGAACAATAAAGGGGGTAGTGTTTTAGTCTAGTTGTGGACTGTAATGGTCTGTAATGAGAACAAGTAGAACAATAAAGGGGGTAGTGTTTTAGTCTAGTTATGGACTGTAATGGTCTGTAATGAGAACAAGTAGAACAATAAAGGGGGTAGTGTTTTAGTCTAGTTATGGACTGTAATGGTCTGTAATGAGAACAAGTAGAACAATAAAGGGGGTAGTGTTTTAGTCTAGTTATGGACTGTAATGGTCTGTAATGAGAACAAGTAGAACAATAAAGGGGGTAGTGTTTTAGTCTAGTTGTGGACTGTAATGGTCTGTAATGAGAACAAGTAGAACAATAAAGGGGGTAGTGTTTTAGTCTAGTTGTGGACTGTAATGGTCTGTAATGAGAACAAGTAGAACAATAAAGGGGGTAGTGTTTTAGTCTAGTTGTGGACTGTATCATTTCAATAGAGAACCTAGAAATTGTTAATATGGCAAGTTTTTTTAATTGATATGTATTCAAATATATGCCTGGAAGATTTTGAGCTTTGTTTATTAACTTTGGGAAATTTTGTAATTAGCTAATTAGTATAATCAGTGCTAACTTTTTAACTAATAAGCCTAGATTCATGTGTGATAGCACTTTTATATACAAGTTTGACCCTGGAAATTAATTTCTGATATCATTTTCATGATTAAGGTCAAGGTCACCATATAAGGTCAAGATCAATGTCATTTTTGGCAAAACATTTCGAAATTCGATTATTATTCTGCCGTGATGCACATAGTGCATGCGATACGTACATTCAGGATGGCATCTTGCATTCTGCTGCAATCCTTCCTACAGACTGGCTTCAAGACATGGGACCAGATATATGAGAACCTGGAGAAGGCACGACTATATCCGACTGGCCGTCACTGGGTGGACAACCTGATCACACCAACCTTGCCTGCTCAAAAGTTACTCCGCGCCGAGAGGGAGAGAGATTGGCTCCTGCAGCAGCTCTGTATCCAGCATCTACTGCCATACTGTTTCGTCGCCAGCCACCACAACTATGCAAGGTACCTCTCGTGGCACAGTCGAGATGTCAATGCTCCTACATGCTGATGCCAAGGACGACCTCCTTTCCGGCGCATTAGTCTGCAGACATAAGGCTGGCAGCTGGAACTCTGTCTCGGCCGATCAGTTCGGAGAGTAGACGGCAATAAGAATTGGAAAAACGGGGGCTGAAGGGTATCACGCTATCCCCGAAACAATTGTCAGAATGGATTGATTCCTTCCCGATATCTGCTTACATTTGTGACACGCTCGACCATTGCTACTCTCCAAATAAGTCAAACAACTCCAATGAAACACCACACAAGGAGGAAGGTCTAAAAAGACGTAAATTGGATGAAGATGATTGGCGGCGCATCAGTGCTTGACAAGTGCTCTCACCCCCTGGAGACTGACAGTGATGTCCTTTACAACATCTAAAATGGACAAGTGGCTCCGACGGCGGTCAATGTGGCAGACTCCTTGGCACTGGGCGTGCCGATGGCAACTGCTTTCCGCAACTCACTCCCAAGTGAATTCCATGTATAGAAAAGTGCCAACACACATGATTCTAGACCTATTAATTAAAAAGTGATATTTTGATCATGAACATGTTACGTCCTGGGATATATAAACACTGGGCTCTTTCTATTGGACTAGGTATGCGGCAACAAGCAACAACGGAAAACGCTAGATCCAACCCTTATCTATAAACCCAGGCAACAAACCACCCTAAACCGTCAAGAGTCCTGCCTGGACAACGAGGTATCCTATGACTCGGTTACAGGGTGCACGCACTATAGACTGCTGATAGTCAAGCAGGCTATATAAAAGATCACACAATTAAGTTGACTTAAAGCTTCAAGGAAAAGATAGATAACGGAATTAAATTGCAGAATCAATTTAATAACAAACTAGAAGAAAGTACATTTGACGTTACGTTAATTAATACAACTAATCACCCCTGCGTGAAAGAAGGTGAAAGCAAACAGTCCTCAAAACATCGTACAGGTAGACAAGATGCAGGTTTCTAAACTGCATGCGGCTACTGTAGGATCTGATGCTTAGCAAAGAAAATACGTTACGGATTTAGAGAACTCTTAACTCATAAGCAGGAATAAATACTAGTGATAGGCCATACAGTGTATAATGGCATAGGTATAATTAAATAAAGGCAGCAACTCGCAACATAACCCCATACAGGTGTGCTTCTCACTCTTAGTCAGGCAAGCCTGCTCGGACAGAGTCTCTAAGCCACACCCTGACTCACAATGCTCACAAAACGGTAAACTGTGGCACAATAACAAGCATACAGAGATAATAAACCCCTAGCTGTTAATCTGCCAGGTGTCAGAGGTCTAGCCGGAAGGATATAGGCTTCGGATACCCGGGCTGAGCCACCTGCTCTAGCCTAGGGACGTTCCCAAGTCTGTGCGCCAAATTACTCTAATTGAAAGGGTGCTCTCTTGAGAGACTCAGATCCCAAGTATCTGACTCTCTCCTGGCGACCCTAAAACAAAAGCAAGACGTGCTAGCGCAGTGCTGAGTGGACTAGGCAAGGGCCCTCACACAACACAACACTAGACACACAGGGACACAAACAAGAAAATGCCCCCAGACTCCCACGGCTATCCTAGTAAAGTCGTGCGGGTCCACAGGACTCGCACCAGCAGACTTTACTTAAAGGATCGCAAAAAGCCTCCCCTCCGGTCTAGCCCCTGCTAACCTGACACAAGAACACACTAGCAAGCATGAAACCACCAAATATGAGACAACAAAAAAGCTTCCTAGGTCTCCTTAACAATTACATCTCTGCATAAGGCCCAAAATCCTATCTAGTTATCTGAGAGCTCGTCGTTAATACAATAATAGATATAAGGTCTATCAAGGGGATGGGATAATTAAATAGATTGGTGAAGTAGTGGAAGGAAGGTATACAAAGTAAGAGAGAAAGTTTCTAAGTGGGGTTGAGAGGGATAGATATCAAGGGGGTCCGAAGGGTACGACAGTGAGGTGAGCTCTGAGTCTTGAATCTGTCTGGACCCCACCCTAGGCATACAAAATACATCCCAGGCTTGGCAACACTCAACACTGTTGCCTGGTCAAAATCCTCTACCCCGTGCGTGAATCGAAACTAAGCCTAACGTTGCAATCAAATGCATATGGCAACGCTTCAGGCTCGTCCCAAGCTGGCAAGCGAAGCAACGTCCCAAGCCAGTCTCTCTCTCCCGCTCGTCTCTTCCCGCCCTCACTAGACTTACATCTTATATATTATAATGAAATAATCAACTATCGAGAATAAAATATACTAAGATGCGTTGGTTAAGAATAAGGGCAGCTTCAAGCTGTGAAACAACATAAGAATATCCCAGACATTAGTTACGTTTTCGTAGGATATATACTAAGGAAAAGCCTGCCGACCGGCTGCCACCAGCCGGTTTCTAAACGGCTGGGCAGCCGACGCGCGCGCATGCCCGCATGTGGCTACTATGCAGAAGCGTCACAAGCATTAGCGCTAATTATGCTAATTAGCTAATTAAAAAAAATCCCCAAAGTTGGCGCAGTGCCAACAAAGCTGAAAACCTTCCAGGCACATATATGAATACATATTAATAAAAACAAAAATTGCCATATTAATCATTTCTCGGTTCACTTCCCTGCAACTAGACTATTTGTTTTTTTGGCCTATTTATTTATTAATTTCATATATTTTTTAGTTTCCTTGCTAGACCTCCATGAAGCTTAGAAAAACACCCACTATATCCCCTTTCAAGATAAATGTGTACATTTTTCGGTAGAAAAATGGCCCGCCGAAGGCCGATTCCTTATAAAATTAGAGGTCGCTATCACTCGCCAGGAAAATATCGACACCTATAGGGCTAGAAAGGTCTTAATATTGACAAAATTATGAGGTGAAACGTCTCAAAATCGCCAAATTAACGGAACGAACGTCTTAAAATCTCAAAACTAATATGCTAAAGATGAGGGAGAAGGGGGTCCATAAAAAGCGGGTACTACCCCCTTAATGATATACCCAAGTAGCATGTATATTAGGCCAAAATATAATGGTGGCAGCAGCACTTCAGCATTAAGGGGGATGGTTGATTGTTTCTGATCCACCATCTCCCTCATGCTTAACCCCATTAGTTTTCAGATTTTAAGACGTTTTAATAAGATTAGTTTGGCGATTCTATGACCTTTCGCGTTTTTCCTTTGTCAATATTAGGACTTTTCGTGTCATTTAGGTGTCAATTTTTTCCTGGCGAGCGATAGCGATCCTGCAATTTAGGAGGGACCGGCCATCGGCCAGGACACTTTTCTCCCAAAAAATGTGTGTGTGTGTGTGTGTGTGTGTGTGTGTGTGTGTGTGTGTGTGTGTGTGAGTGTGTGTGTGTGTGTGTGTGTGTGTGTGTTTTATTTTATCTTTCATTTTATTGTTTTATAGAGGTCTAGCTAGGAAACTAAAAGTATAATGAATAAATTAAATAATCGACCAAAAACAAAAAAACACTTAGCAACATTAATGGCTGGTAATGATGCCCCTTCCGGTATTACTGTTGGTCGGGGAGTGGAGAAAACTGTTTGTATTATCATTAATTATGAAGACTCTCTCGCTCTCTCTCTCTCTCTCTCTCTCTCTCTCTCTCATCTCTAAATCTGCAAGACTTACACGCCAGCACACCAGCAGTGCCACTCGCAAATCCTTCTTGACTCTCTCTCTCTCTCTCTCTCTCTCTCTCTCTCTCTCTCTCTCTCTCTCTCTTATTTATTACTCGATGGATGTAAACAATTATTGAACAAATATTTAAGAGAGTTAAACTCTCAAAGGGCTCTGCCAATATAACAATATTTGTTTATAATCCATTTGTATGTAAATGTTTTGGCTAAATAAGATATTCTATTCTATTCTATTCAGAACCTGTTGTCTTCACCTAACGCGCGCGCACATACACACACAAACTCACTCCCTCTCTCTCTCTCTTTCTGATATAGACACGAAAATATCAAACCAGTCATATCCTTTTTAAAAATGCAAAAACAAACATTAACCTAAACACACACACACACACACACACACACACACACACACACGCTTATATACGCCCGTCAATTCCAGCAAAGGCAATCTCGTTCGTGAGAAAGAGAGAGAGAGGGAGAGAGATAGTGAGAGTAAGATAGAGAGTGTGTGTGTGTGTGTGTGTGTTTGTGTGTGTGTGTGTGTGTGTGAGAGAGAGAGAGAGAGAGAGAGAGAGAGAGAGAGAGAGAGAGAGAGAGAGAGAGAGAGAGAGAGAGAGAGAGAGAGGAGTGGTTGAGAGGTGTATGTGAACATATATTATGTGTGAATCAAGCGGAGTTAGATCGGGTACCAATGAGATAGATAGATGGATAGATAGATGGATAGAAGGGTAGATAGATAGATACAGAAAAACTAAGGTAATTAACCCTTTTTCCTAGATAGACAGACAGATAGAAAGATAGATAAATAAGTAAGATATACAGTATAGATAGATTGGATAATAAGATGGATTGATAGATATAAAGACATATATAGAACACACATGATACCGTAGATAGATGCATGAACATTTAGAAAGATAGATAAATAGAAAGAAAAATTGATAGACATATATAAAGATAAATAGATAGGGACAGAGAGACAGTATAGACAGATATATACAGGTAGATAGATAGATGGAAAGACAGATAGCGATACATATATACAGACAGATAGATAGATATATAGATAAAAATAGACAGATAGATAGATAGACACACAGAGATAGATAAACAGACGGAGAGGGAGCGAGAGAAAGTGAGCGAGAGAGACGGCAACTCAGACACCCCAACACAAACGAAGCTAAATGAGGAAGGGAAGCGACGGCACCTATTTTTCCTCGGTAATTAAAATGCAGGGTGGTTCGATCCCGATAAGACTGCGCTAGTGACGGGGAAACCTTGAGCGAGCGAGCAAGAGAGAGAGAGAGAGAGTGTGTGTGTGTGAGAGTGAGAAAGAGAGCGAGAGAGAAAGAGAGTGAGTGTGAAAGAGAGAGGGAGAGAGAGAGATTGTGTAAGTGTTTATGAGAGAGAGTGAGTGAGTGAGTGAGTGAGAGAGAGAGAGAGATGAGGGAGGGAGGGCGTGATATGGTAGTGGTGTTTTTAGTGGTGGTAGAGTGGGTGGTGGTGGCATAATAGCAGAGGGAAGGCAAGTGGAGTTAATGAGACAGAAGCTGATGTAGTGGTGGTGTACAGTAGGTGGTGTTATTAGTGGTGGTGGTGGTAGAGTGGATGGTGGTGTGGTGAGTAAACGAGCAATCGGTGTAAATGAGAAAGAACCAGAGAGACGGAGGGAAGGGAGGAGAGACAGGGTAATAGAAGGAGGGAGTGTTCTACACCAAGGGGCAGACCAAGAAAGACGTGGGATCCGAATTTTAATAACCTAACAAGTAAGGTAGCTCTGAAGAGATCTGCATGGAGCGCCACCATAAGGACGTGAGACCGGAACCGCACTTCGTACATGACAAAGCCACTCCAACAGCTTCCTCTCTCTCCAACACCCCTTGTCCCCCCTCTACACTCTTCAAAAAAAAGTAGAAAGTAGCTACGAGGTGCCGTTGTAAAGGCTTATCCCTCAATACCTTCACCTGACCTGACGTCGTGTGGAGCACTCGGTCTTTAAATATATGTACTGTATGTGTGTATACACAATCTTCTTAATTACCCCTAGTTCTTGTTCCATCTTTTATTTTATTTTCCTGTCAGCTGTCTGTTCTCCGCTTGGACCTAATTTACTTTCATTCTCCCCTCGTCTCCCTCTTCCTTTTCTAATCACCTGCCTCTTTCGCTCTTCCTACGATCTTAATTACCCCTCTGTCTCGCCCCCTCTCCCCCTTCCCCTCAACACCTGTCCCCTCTTCACTATCAACACCCCCAACCCTTTAGCACCATATGGCACCTTGTTACCTTCGATTCTGGCTAAGTTAGACGATGTTATGCAGTTTAAGGGGTAGTATTCGCTTTGTCTGGACCCCTTTCTCCCTCATGTTTAGTATACTAGTGTTAAGGCTTTAAGACGTTCGTTCCGTTAGTTTCGCGATTGTAAGACCTTTCGCCTCATTTTCTTGTCAATATTAAGACCTTTCGTACAATTTAGGTGTCGATATTTTCCTAGCGAGCGATAGCGAGCCATTAATTTTAGAAGGAACCGGCCTTTGGCCGGGAAATTTTCTACTGAAAAATTTACAAATTTATCTTGGATCTTGGGGGTGTATTTCGAAGCTTGATGGAGGTCTAGCGAGGAAACCCAAAAATAAATTAATAAATAAATATATAGACCAAAAACCAAGCACTACCCCTAAGAAGGACCCATGGTATTCCGAGGGTTTATTGAGATTGTATTTTCCCATTTGAGTTTTAAAAGTTGATTATATACCAAAAAAAATCGTCTGACGGTAACCAGGATATGATGAAAATTACGTCATAGTGCTGAAGGGGTTGAATGGCGGCTTAACAGAATAGAATAGTCTTGCTGGGTCACAAATGTTAGTCTAGTCCTACGTCGATCTTGACTGTTAGCCCTTTCTAAAAAAAAAAAAAGCGTCCGACTTGGTTGTCATTCAGCTACTTCCTATTCCGGGGTAAGCACTCAGACTCATCATCGTGGATTACTACTACTACATTGATTTTTATTAAATATTTTTCATACATTTCATTTTACTACTACTACCACCACCACTTCCACCACCACCACCACCACCACCACTACCTTATATTTAATATTGTTCACATATTTTATTTCACAAGCATCAGACACTACTATTCTACACCATGCAACTTCAATCCAGTCTCCTTCCTATGCGACCCTCTGCCACTGCTGCCTCGTAGTCTACTTTTGCCACCGTCACTGGTTGTGGTGCAGACCGTCTTGTTCCCCGCAGGCATAGTAGTGTTGATCTGAGCAATGAGAAAGAGAGACGGCACCTCATCCAGGCTACGACGTGGCTCCTAGGCTGTTGCTTCTTCTCTGCGATGATCTCTGCTAGCCTTGAATAGAAGCACTGGGCCCTGGGTCCCATCCCTCCTGATGTGGTGAAGACTAGTGGGGTAAAGTTGCCATGTTCGACATGTAATATCCTTTCTCCATTATGTCCTGGCCTTCTCTTGTTCGTTCCTCTTGTGTGCAGCCTCCAGAGACAGCTCGCTGTAGCTGTGGGCCATTGGGTCAAATACTCTTATGTCAAAGAATGCTCGCTGTGCATTTGTCCAAAAGCCTCTTGCACTAACGTCCAATCTTGCTTCATTGGATGTGTTGGCCGTCCTGTGCTGCATGATCTCTCCACCCAAGGGAATGAGTGATGGTTCGCTCACCACATCTCTACCCATCTCCCTGAGAATGTTCGTTGTTACATCTTTTACTTCATCGTGCCTGATGCTGATGAATCCTCCTTTCTTACATATCATGGTGTGGTCTGCCTCGTTGTTGGTTCCACAAACGCATCGCTCGGGCAGTCCTTCAATCGGCCAATCATACCTCAGTGCAATAGCATCATTAAATTCTTGTTTGTTGAGATTGAAGCCTTTTGCCTTGATTGGTAGTGTTGTTACCCAATTCGAAGCGCCCGTTTCTTGTGCTATTTGTAGTTTTCTTGTTTGTCTCAGGTAAAGTTGTCCCATCAATTGTGCCAGGTCATTTTTCTGTGAGTTTTGCCTATCTGAGGTGATGGTATTTCTGATGTTGTAGATGTCCGCTTGGTCCACTTCACCGTCAGAATCTTGTGCTACGATACGGTCAGTGAGAGATCCTGTTATCTTTACCGAGTTCAGGTATTCCGTTGTCACCCTCCTCACTGGGTTGATGATTCCTAGCCCTCCCAACCTAGAAGGCAGTGCGAGCAGCTCCCTCTCTGTATCATTCGGGGTGTGCGACTTTACCCACGCTGGGATGAGTTTGTCTCTGATGGCATCTTCCAGCGGTTGAAGTAGTGCGCTCACATTTGGAATGGTTCGCATCAAGTAGGTCCAGCGATGTTTGACCCCATAATTATGTGAATGCCGAATACGCAGCCTGTGGTTCCGTCTTTGCAATATTGGCCAGTTTCTCAATTTCTTTTACCCATTCTCTGACCTTCTCCTCTATGTATTTGTTCTTGAACTTTTCCGTGCCTATCACTTCCCCAAGGTGACGCTGTCCGTCCTTTGTTACTACCAATTCACTACCTCTGAAAGCTCTTAATGCATTTTCATAATGTTCTGGTTTTACTATTAGTATTGACTTTCTGGCATTTGGATGGTACCCTATTTCTGGTCCCACCTTTGATATTTGCTCCCACCAGTGCTTGAGATTGTTGACTTTCCCGCTCCAGTGAGATCGTCTGCATAGGCCACCTGCTTGACTTGCGTCACCTCATGGCTTGTTAAGGTAAGCAACACTGAGAGACCTAAAGCGTACATTGCCATTGCTACTGGGTCACCTTGTGTGGTTCCTTCCATTGATTTCAGAGTTGATCCATGTTGTGTGTTCTGGTTGTTTACTATAAAGAGGTCCGCAGGCCTTTTATAGGTGTTCTCAACATAGGTGGCAAAGCTGAGTCATTTTACTTTGATGTTATGTATTGCCGTCTTTCTGTTGATGGTGTTAAAGGCGTTTGTTGCATCCACTAGCAGCACAGCTTCACAGTCCACTTGCTCATATATTTTTCTTATGGCATGAATTGCTGCATCTCCCCCTGCTTGGTGGCCGGCACACACTTGGAGATTACCGGCCGCTGACCGCACATTGTCTTTCACCACTTCCATTATGCATTTTCCGATTCTTCTTCTCAGCACTTCACCCACTCCTACTGGTCTGCACCCTGGATTCTTGTCTAATGGTATTAGGCGACAAGCTGTGTAAGCCTCCAAATGTTGACAATTTTGGGAGGTCATCTTTCTTGCAAGAGCTGCCAGAGCCCTACATAAGTCTGTTGCTGCTAGTCCGAAGATTGCTCTACTCATGATTGTCCTCCAGCCGTTTGCATCCAGCCCTGATGGGCCTGCACTGCCTTGTGTCCCTAGAGCCTTTTTCCAAATCATTTCGCCTGTGATTTGTTCGTATATGACGGTGTTCGGTGGTATATTATCACCCTCTTGCCTCTGACTCTCATGGACACTAGGTTGTGGATGTTTCTCTCCCAACATTTTGATGGTGTCTCTTGTGATAGGCAGCAACCCCCAAGCTGCCTCCTTTGTCAGGGACCGTATTGCAGGTGCCACTTTTCCTTGTCTCATCTGGTCGCCGAATTTCCTGGCCTCGTCTTCAATGTTTTCCCTTTTTTGACGCTGCCTGCCTTGTCTCCCTTGTAATGCTCTGGCTTCATTGAGTAAGTCATCCATCTTGTTATCATTCCATAATTTCATTCTTCTTGTTAGCGCAGTCACATTTTCACATTGATTAGATTTGTGGTGAGTTTTATGCAAGATGAGATGTGGAATGCTGAAAATTATCTTGAGAACCTATGGGGCTAAAGGTCTGTCATAGACATAGGTATAAGTGAGCTTTGTCATATCGTTCAGCATGTTGGTGGTGGCACCACATTTTGGTGGGTTGAAAAAGTTGTGTGCAGACCCATATACTATTTCTGAGTAAATTGCATCTATCCAAGTTCTAACTTCCTCTTCCCGTAATCCTTTCCAGAGTATGTTTCCACCTCTGCCTGCTTCATTTGGCCCCCTTGGAGGCCTGTCCTCCTCTCTTGCGTCTCGGTTGTCGTCTCCCTCTCTTGTGTCTCTAGCGGGCTCCTCATTACTTTCCGCTTCTTGGGGTTCTTCTATATCTCTTGGGACCCTTGAGTCCCTTGCTTCTCTCCTTATTGTTTCGGGTTCTCTGCCACCCTGACGGCCTCCCTCAGCTGCGTCCTGTTGCTCACTCTGGGAATTTGCTGCCGTCTCTCCACTCGTTCTTGCTCTACCTAAAGGGTTACGACAATTGTCCCCTTTATTACAGTCTGTGCATTTTTGTCTTCTCCAACTACTACTACTACTACTACTACTACTACTACTACTTTTTTTTATTTAACATTGTACATACATTATATTTTATATTTTACAAGCATCAGATATTACTATTCTACACCATGCAACTTCAATCCAGTCGCCTCCCTATGCGACCTTCTGCCACTGCTGCCTCGTATTCCACTTCTGCCACCGTCGCTGGTTGTGGTGCAGACCGTCTTGTTCCCCGCAGGCATAGTAGTGCTGATCTGAGCAATGAGAAAGATAGACGGCACCTCATCCAGGCTACGACGTGGCTCCTGGGCTCTTGCTTCTTCTCTGCGATGATCTATGCAAGCCTTGAATAGAAGCACTGGGCCCTGGGTCCCATCCCTCCAGATGTGGTGAAGACTAGTGGGGTAAAGCTGCCTTGTTCGATATTTAAGATCCTTTCCCCATATGCCCTGACCTTCTCTTGTTCGTTCCTCTTGCGTGCATCATCCAGAGACAGCTCGCTGTAGCTATGGGCCATTGGGTTAAATACTCTTATGTCAAAGAACGCTCGCTGTGCACTTGTCCAAAATCCTCTTGCACTAACGTCCACTCGTGCTTCATTGGATGTGTTGGCCGTCCTGTGCTGCAACATCTCTCCATCCAAGGGAATGAGTGATGGTTCGCTCACCACATCTCTACACACCTCATGTTCGCCGTTACATCTCTTACTTCATCGTGCCTGATGCTGATGAATCCTCCTGTCTTACATTTCATGGAGTGGTCTGTATCGTTGTTGGTTCCACAAACGCATCGATCGGGCAGTCCTTCAATCGGCCAGTCATACCTCAGTGCAATAGCATCATTAAATTCTTGTTTGTTGAGATTGAAGCCTTTTGCCTTGATTGGTAGTGTTGTCAGCCAATTTGAAGCACCCATTTCTTGTGCTATTTGTAGTTTTCTTGTTAGTCTCCATGAAAGTTGTCCCATCAATTGTGCCAGATCATTTTTCTGTGAGTTTTGCCTCTCTGACGTGATGGTCTTTCTGATGTTGTAGATGTCCGCCTGGTCCACTACACCGTCAGAATCTTGTGCTACGAAACGGTCAGTGAGAGATCCTGTTATCTTTACCGAGTTCAGGTATTCCGTTGTCGCCCTCCTCACCGGTTGATGATTTCCAGCCCTCCCAACCTAGAAGGCAGTGCGAGCAACTCCCTCTCTGTACCACTCGGGGTGTGCGACTTTACCCACGCTGGGATGAGTTTGTCTCTGATGGCATCTTCCAGCGGTTGAAGTAATTGGCTCACATTTGGAACGGTTCGCATCAAGTAGGTCCAGCAATGTTTGACCCCATATGTGAATGCCGAATACGCAGCCTGTGGTTCCGTCTTTGCAATATTGGCCAGTTTTCAATTTCTTTTACCCACTCCCTGACCTTCTCCTCTATGTATTGGTTCTTGAACTCTTCTGTGCCGATCACTGCCCCAAGGTGACGCTGTCCGTTCTTTGTTACGACCACTTCACTACCGCTGAAAGCTTCTAACGCACTTTCATAATGTTCTGGTTTTACTATTAGTATTGACTTGCTGGCATTTGGATGGTACCCTATTTCTGGACCTACCCTTGATATTTGCTCCCACCAGTGCTTGAGATCGTTGACTTTTCCCGCTCCAGTGAGATTGTCTGCATAGACCACCTGCTTGACTTGCGTCACCTCATGGCTTGTTAAGGTTAGCAACACTGAGAGACCTAATGCATATATTGCCATTGCTATGTGGTCACCTTGTGTGGTTCCTTCCATTGATTTCAGAGCTGATCCACGTCGTGTGTTCTGGATGTTTACTATGAAGAGGTCCGCAGGCCGTTTATAGGTGTTCTCTACATAGGTGGCAAAGCTGGGGCATTTTACCTTGATGTTATGTATTGCTGTTTTTCTTTTGATGGTGTTAAAGGCATTTGTTGCATCCACTAGCAGCACAGCTTCACAGTCCACTCGCTCATATATTTTTCTTATGGCATGAATTGCTGCCTCTCCCCCTGCTTGGTGGCTGGCACACACATGGAGATTCCCGGCCGCTGACCACACATCGTCCTTCACCACATCCATTATGCATTTTCTGATGATTCTTCTCAGCACTTCGTCCACTCCCTCTGGTATGCACCCTGGATTCTTGTCTAATGGTATTAGTCAACAAGCTGTGAAAGCCTCCAAATTTTGACAATTTTGGGAGGCCATCTTTCTTGCAAGAGCTGCCAGAGCCCTACATAAGTCTGTTGCTGCAAGTCCGAGGACTGCTCTGCTCAGGATTGTTCTCCAGCCATTTGCATCCAGTCCTGATGGGCCTGCACTGCCTTGTGTCCTGAGAGCCTTTTTCCAAATAATTTCGCCTGTGATTTGTTCGTATATGACGGGGTTCGGTGGTATGTAATCCCCCTCTAGCTTCTGACTCGTGGACACTAGGTTGTGGATGTTTCTCTTCCAACATTTGGATGGTGTCTCTTGTAATAGGCAGCAACCCACCAGCAGCCTCCTTTGTCAAGGACCGTATTGCAGGTGCTACTTTTCCTTGTCTCATCTGGTCACCGAATCTCCTGGCCTCGTCTTCAGTGTTTTTCCTTTTTTGCCGCCGCCTGCCTTGTCTCTCTTGTAATGCCCTGGCTTCATCCACCTTGTTATCATTCCATAATTTAATTCTTCTTGTTAGCGCAGTCACATTTTCACCTTGTTTAGATTTGCGGTGAGTTTTTTGCAAGAAGAGATGTGAAATGCTGAAAAGAATCTTGAGAGCATACGGGGCTAAAGATGTGTCACAGACATAGTTATAAATGAGCTTTGTCATATCATTCAGCATGTTGGTAGGCATCACATTTTGGTGGGTTGAAAAAGTTGTGTGCAGACCAATATACAATTTCTGAGTAAGCTGCATCTGTCCAAGTTCTAACTTCGTCTTCCCGTAATCCTTCCAGAGTATGTTTCCACCTCTGCCTGCTTCTTCTGCTGGTCTACCTGGGCGCCCTCTCCCTTTATGGTTCGGCCACCATTTGGGTATCCCGAGGCTATTCATTGTCTGGCGTGTCATCATTGTTTCCATCTGCTTCTACTGCTTCTACTACTACTACTACTACTACTACTACTACTACTACAGCAACTAATAATAATAATACAAATAATAATAATAATAGAGTAGGTGTGCAGTTTTCGCATTACCAAAAAAGAACAGAAAAACAAACTGCATACGCAACTCTGCGACCTATAATTCTGCAAGTAGTATCGAATCTCTTAGGTAAAATCGGTGTATATATATATATATATATATATATATATATATATATAGATATATATATATATATATATATATATATATATATATATATATATATATATATATATATATATATATATATATATATATATATATATCGTATATATACTGTATATATATACAGTATATGTATATATATAATAAATGTTTTTATACTCACATCAGGACTTAACCACCGACAGTCAGAACAAGTGCCCATACTTTAATCCACTATACCACAGCGTGATAGAAGATACCTGTGTGCAGTGGATTAAAGCATAGACACTCGTCCTGAATGTTGGTGTGTCCATCTGGGAGTATATATACAGTATATACAGTAATTACATTTATGATCGCATTGAATCTTCACCATTGGAATATTTATCTATAATAAGGTCAGCAAAACATTATTTTGTAGCATTTTGAATATGGTGTAATTCAAATTTAGAATATATATATGAAAGAAATAGTGAACATAATCTGTGACCTTCACCATTCACCTTGACCTTTGAATAACAAAAACACAAAATTTGGACAATCGTTGGACAATTTGTCAGCAAAATTTGGTGATGATACTTAACCCGTTCAGTACAGTTCTGTTAGTTTCATTTCATGCTGGATATTAAGACGATTTTATTTAGTTTATGAAGGGCCTCCATAAAATTAGCAGGATTTCAACTATCTTAATTAACCCTTTTTACTAAATGCCCGCCATGTGTCTTCACATACTGTATGCTGTAGGCCTTAGTTGAGAGAGAGCGAGAGCGAGTGCGAAAATGAGATTTAGAGAGCAAGAACGAGTGTGCGAGTTAGCGTGGGAGGTTGAATACGCGATTTCAACCTCAAACAAGCAGGTCCAATTTGACTGGCATGAGAATGAACATGATAATTTTCCGCCGCGTCTACCTCCCTTCGACAAGAGTGCTCACATCGATCCCCGCACACGCTACGTACAGTCACTCACAACAGTCTCTGATACCTTTATTTCATCATTAAGCTATGCACGAACCAGGACTAATCAATGGTTAAAATGTATACAATATTGAGGAGCAGAGATAGCTTATTATTATCTACTTAAATTTACCTTCACATAATATCATTCTTTAGAGGTATAGTTCCAAAATTAAAGGCATGGGAGGCCATTTTAATAGTGACTGTGAGTACATAATATATTGATAGTCAAACAACATAATGCATCATAATGAAGAAGTTGAACATGATGTACGGCCATAGTTCACGGACTATGTTAACCCTTTAACTCACAGAATATAATAGTTTCTCCAGAGCTATTATGACCCTGACCCCATAATCTGATCTATAAAACATTTCACTAAAACTGTGAAATAATAATGTATTTGTTTCAAAGCAAAATCGAGTGTAAATATACAGATACAACTAATAATGTGATTGAAAGAATTAAGTGAGATCGTACTAACTGATCAAGTTATCTCTCATATACCAACGCCAAGTATCATAGTCTTTGTTCGAGATGATATATATGTATAGCTCCCTTAAGTGTGTCCTGGACACTGGTTCCAAACTGATTAGAACAAGAACAAAATCACTGCAACGCGTTGTAATGGTTATACAAACAATTACTGGTGTGTTCATAGACACATATACTGTATATATTGCACCCAACTCTAACACCCTTAATGTACCGGCGACGTCTTTTTAATGTTATTCTAGCTATATTTTGAGAATTTTGTGCAGTTTAAGATGGATCAGTGGTAGTAAAAAGGGTTAAGTGTGGCGGAGTGGTCTTGCCACTGGACTGGTAACCCAATGGACCCGGGTTCGAATCCCAATATGTCAATGGGAAGATATTATTGGGATGGAATTTGTGCTGTACCTAGTATCAGTGCATTACCACAGCACACCGAAATACCAAATAAATACCCTCATTGTTCCCTGATTGAATAGCATTGTAAATATTCCCATATTCAAAAATATGCTACAGGGGGGCAATGCCTAGTGAGTTCATTGCTCAATAGATGGCGTTCTGAGAGTGAGGGTCCGAACCTGGGGGATGAGACTGTGAAGCACAGAAGCAGAGCAGCTTCAGAAATGGAATTGCTTCGAGCCGTGAAGCTTCGCATGTCTCACTCCCTAGACTGGAGCAAGACCTCACGGGCCTCACCGTGTTCAGCGGTAGAGTGTAAAGGCTATCAACCTATGGAGTAGTTGGAATATAAAAAAAAAAAAAAAAAAAAAAAAAAAAAATCAAAGACGATTAATTGCTGGGGGCCCTTTTGCAACTTAATAATATATCGTCAAATAGTAGCCAGATAAACATTAAAAACACGTTGCCGGTACAGGCGTTGGGCTCGTATTTCTGGCCCCCATCTTCCTAGTGTTTTTTTTTTTAAGACGTTCGGCCCATTACTTTGGCGATTTTAAGACTTTACGCCCCATTTCTTTGTCAATATTAAGACCTTTCGTGTTATTTAAGTGTTGAATTTGTTCCTGGCGAGCAATAGCGAGCCTGTATTTTTTTTAAACTAACCGACGTTCGGCCGGGACATTTTTCTACCGAAAAATGTACACATTTACCTTGAAGGGGGGTCTAGGGGGTGTTTACCTTGAAGGGGGGTCTAGGGGGTGTTTACCTTGAAGAGGGGTCTAGGGGGTGTTTACCTTGAAGGGGGGTCTAAGGGGTGTTTTTTTACAGGTTGATGGAGTTGTAGGGAGGAAACTAAAACATAATACAAACATAAAACAATAAACAGATAAATACGCCCATTTCCCCTTAAAGATTGTGGCCATGTGAGCTAGTCTAATCCCTAAATGAGAATGTTAGCAATAACGGCCAAACAGCTTAGCACTCTAACCTATAATTTACATGATGTATGGACATGCCTAGGGGATTCTTTTATGATGGCTCTATTTAAATCTAACATAAGGCAAACTATTTTATAAATATTAAGAACACTTTCATGTGGTTTACAACTATAATGATGTGTATTTGATTAATAAACGGCTACTTTATGGAATATCATCAATCATAGATAACAGGAGAACTGGATTTGACACGAAAATGGCCACTTTGCAGTAAGGGACCCCAAGCTGGAAAATGGACCTTTAACTTCAATCCTCAAAATATCGGCTCACAACCCACATAAATTGATGAAACTCACAGTGAAGTCAGCTAATTCAATGTCTATTTTAATGTCTGAAAGCGGTATCTAAATCCGTCCACTTGTTTCTTTGCATCGCTGGAATAGACAAGTCAAACATGAGAATTTATATAATAACGGCTGGCTATATAAGTACAAGTTCAATCATATACAGTTATATTTCTAGTCGACAGATTTACAAACGCAAGCCAATGTACACAAAAATACTAATTTTATATCACTCTTCAAATAGATCACTGTACATAGCTTTGACAGTCCACTTACACAGCTCTTTTTCTCACCTGTGAGCGTGCGCCTATTGTCGTCATTTTGTGACCTTGTGTGAGCCCCTGCGGCAGCATCAGGATTGCACTTAGCGTGGACATTACTGTTGATCTCGAGCACCATGTTGCCGGCAAACAGATTAAAAAGGGCGCCAGCCATTTGTCGCACGAGCTTGTCCACCAAGCTGTGTCCCTCAGAACAGGAGGCCCCGGTCAGCTGGGCGTTCTCGCATCACAGGGTGCTCACCACCTCAATGAACACCTTCCTGGGCAGGTCACACTGTAGCAGCTTGTGCCGGTTGGTCCCCTCCATCATCAGGAACCTCCAGATAAGACAGATGTCCAGCATGACATCAATGGCAGTGGAGGATGGAGCCAGGAGCTTGCCATGGTCCAACAGCTCCGTGAAGGACCTGTAAATGGCCTCCACCTGCTCGCCATCGTTCTCTTCAAACCTGGCTTCCAACGGTGCAGCCTCTCTGTCGACCAGCAGGTCAGCACAGGCACCACACTTGTTGCCCCTGGTTGCCGAACGTTCCCGGGAACATTTCTTTGGGGATTTTGTGGGAACACCCAGTTCTGGCCATAGTAGTATTAGCTGTAACACTCCCCGCATACAAAAAAAAGCGCTTACATAATGAAGAAAGATAAAGTGATCCTACTTAAAGTATGATATATTTATGTGTGCATTTCAAAGTTTTAGGAGTTTTTAGCAGTATCTACTATTTTTAAACAATATTTGAAGACGTCCATCGACACTATCGCCGACGAGTAGTTTAACCGGCTCGCTTGGTGTAGTGACTAGCGTCTCGGACTTCCACCCAGAAGGCCCGGGTTCGCGCCCACGCTCGGCGCATTAAAGATTTTTCACAAGCACTGAGTCGTTACCATCCCTCATGAGCAAAGGGATGGGGTAGTAGTACAGGACCCCAATGGAAATATGCCTAATCGGCCTTATTGAGCTATCCTTAGCTAGCTTAGCATGCGCTAGCTTTAAGAACTATTATTATTATTATTAACCTCGCACCTCACCGTTTTCTGTTGACCCATTTTCTTACGATGTGCGATTTTGGGTTTGTTTATCACTCTCCCGCAGTAATATTTAGTTATTTGACGCCTTCTACAGCATCTTTAGGAGCAACGGGGGTCTGGGGGCGGCAGCCCTTAAGTTAGTTATGGTTGTCAGGTAAGGTTAGTAACACTATTGTCGTCGGAGGAGGAAGCGGGTGCTTACCTAATTGTTATTAGTGGGGGAGTATGAAGAAGCCTTCTTGTATAGACCCACACCTCTAATATTTAGTTATTTCAAGTTAAAGCCTCCCAAAATTGGAGGTGGGTTTGTTTACGTTCCGCCGCAAGTGCAGCCTAGCCGAGTCGCATTATCAAGGGAAGCATTAACCTAACCGAACAACCTAAACTAACCTGAGAGTTGCCACTGCTGCTCTCCGCACATCAGTAGTAGGGCTTCTTAAATAACATAAGACTAAAACAACACTAATTTCCAGTAATAATCATTATTATAGAAAGATTATAAACCTAAAAAAATAACAAATAAAAACAAAAATGAAAATAGCTGTGGTCCGTTTCCTTAACATTTAGGCTGCGACCATATTTCCGCTCATTCAGGCACTCCTGGATGATTATGCGAGTGTCTGAATGAAATTAAATGTGCCAGTATTCAGCCAAAAACTAGAAGAAAATAGCTTCAAAATGACACCAAAACGAGCTTCGTAGCTCGCAGGCTTCACCCGCAGCGCTACCATAGGCATTCGCTAAAATTAGCAATTATCGCTAATGTCGCACTTGCCTTTGGCAGCGCTGTATATCTCGCGAGAGCATGACTCAGATTCCTCAGTGCCGCGGCCGGCTGGCTGGAGGAAGGAATGTGGCCTGTCGTGCTCCCGCTCCCTCGCACTCAATTCTACAGGCTCTAACACCGGTACGGGCATTTTCCGCCTATTTCCTCCATATTAGGGTTCATTCAGGCACTCCTAATTGATTAGGCAAGTGTCTGAATGATATGTAATGTATTCAGCTGAAAACTAGAAGAAAATAGTTTCAAAATGACACCAAAACGAGCTTCGTAGCTCGCGGGGTTCACCTGCAGCGCTAACATAGACATTCGCTAAAATGAACAATTCTCGCTAAGTTTGCAAGTCTCGCTAAATTTGTCTTTGGCAGCACTGTATATCTCGCGAGACTCTGACTCAGAGCCTTCAGTCTCCACGGCCGCTGGGCTGGGAGATGGATGTGTGCCCTGTCGCGCTCCTGCTCTAATATTAAAGCCTGTAAATTGAGGTAAATTGCCATGGCGTTCGGGAACGTCTCCCGCAGGGAAAGGGTTAAGAGGTTTTATAAGTCTGAAAATTGCTGTAAATTGCCATGGCGTTCGGGAACGTCTCCTGCAGGCAATGGGTTAATATTGACCAAAAAGGATTCTCAAAGGAAATTAACGAAACCACGTAGCCTACTAATACAGTACAAAGCTCGCGGGGTAGCGTCGTCGGGTCACTCGGACGTCTGGGATATATATTTCAAATATTGCTTAAAAATAGCCTAGTAAATATTATTAAAAACGATAAATATTTAGAAAAGGCTCGCCGCCTTATTATAAATAATTTATTAGGGACAATGCAGGTCTATGGAATCCTTATACTGTACTCATGTATAATCCACTGTGGAAGAATAATTTTGATCATATTTATATAACCCGATATTAGTGGAAAAAAGTCATATCACTCTCAGAGCTCCTTCGGACATCCTCACTGTTTACAAACTTCTTCAGTATGGAGTATAATCGATATTTACCCCCTGCTGGTAGCCTGGTAACACAGAGTCACATATGATTATTTCAATAAGTCATGGGGGGGCTTCGCCCCCCCTCAACCCATCCTGTATCCCACATTGGAAATATAGGTAACTAAAACCATGAAAACACTCATTTCTCAAAATCTGGAGGAAAAAAAAACATGAAAAATAAGGGTGCGAGCCTTTTTCCTATAGAGTACTTACCTTAAACACTTTTAAAACCCTGAAATGCACCTACAAATAAACCATACTTTAAATAGGATGGGTTACTCTTTCTGTATTTTGCAAGTGCTTCGTTTAATAGGTGTGGAGTGTTACTGCTACTATTACCGTTATGGGTAGCCTAGCCTATCAAGGAATTGTCTTAGGTGCTAATTGTTAGATAGCCTAGCCTAGATATTTAATAAAATACCATACTCCATAGAGTTTCATGGAAAGCTTATTATAAAGATAAATAAAATATTTGTAAGTAGGCCAAGTTATTTTACAAGATTCAGCATTATTCTTGGTGTCAAATTAAACTTTATCTGATGTCACTACTGTGTCGGCTAACTGCTTCCACATCACTTCCATTTATCGCTTTTAACATCATTGGTGCCTTCACTGTCATCATTATGCCTTTCACCACTCTTAGGATAGTATGTGGGATCGACAGCATCGCCGCCATCACTGGAGTTAGGCTACTAGAAACACTTGGAATCCAACGAGGAATGTAATTTGTTTTAGCCTAGCCCTGATAAAAAGACGAAACGCTTCCTTTTTCCGCTGATTGAAGGCCAGATGGAGTAGCTACAGGCTACCAGTTAGTCACATTCTCATCACTTGTACATTCTGCCATTGTTGTGTTGAATCAGAGGAACATTAAAGCACTAAAACACGATATATCACTGGAAATAATAGGCAGTTCAGCAGAGTCGGCCACACTCTGGGAGTGTAAACTTTTAAACATAAACAATGAGGTGTGCAGGGTGCAGGAAGCGAAATGTTTCTGGTGGCTCAGTTATTTGGTGTTTGTTTACGTTTTTCGTTATTCCAGTGACTTATCCTTATTGTCTAATAATACTCTAATATTTTAGACATTGTTTACCTTACTGTATGTACTTCAACAGCTATATTATAGCTGTGGTGGTTGTGGGAATCGAGAAACCTGCCCTACATAGCTCACCACAACAGCTTGGTATGGACATTCGTCTCAGCTAGCACTAAACACGCCTACAAAATGGACACTTTCACAGCATTTTGCATTTTTAATAATTACAAAATTATAATACTTCACAAAATCTAAACAGAGAGCACCACTTCAACTAAACAGAGTTGGGTCCGTTACTGCAGCTGCAGGTCGACTTCGCTGGCCCGTGTCAAATCCAGTTCTGTTATCTATGCATCAATGTATATAAGTATATTATTAGCATATAATATTTTACATATAGCGACAACAATTGATATATACCGGTGTGTGTATACAGTATATATATATATATATATATATATATATATATAAATGTATATATATATATATATATATATATATATATATATTTGTATATATATATATATATATATATATATATATATATATATATATATATATATATATATATATATATATATATATATATATATATATATAATATATATATATATATATATTATCACTGTGAGGTTTTAAATTATCACATATAATAAAATTACAAAACAAAAAAACAAACACTTGGATCGACAAAATATTACTATATATTACTATAGTTGAAGTAGACAGCAGCTAATAACGCTAGGTTAACAATATGACGGCTATTATACAATGGTTGGTGCATATTTGTCCTGCAAAAGGCTGTGCTCTAAACTGTCAAGATAAACACGAGACGGGAACTTAATAAAAGGCGAAGGAAATCCCATAACCCCGAAATAAATCCCACTTTACGCGTGCTGTGTTGTGTGAGGGGGGGGGGGGGGGAATATTCCATGGGGTCCCAGTTGAATGCACCCATTGAACGAACGAACACACACACACACAAAGACACACATACGAACACACACACACATGCTCAGCCTGGCTCCACAGTAATGAAAAAACATGTTTATGTTTCTTAACGTACTACAATTTCCTTCTAACGGTCTCCCGAAGCCTTTCTATATTGTGTGCAGTGAGCGAGGGAGTGTTATTGTCGCTATGTTCCCGTCAGCACCAAGCAGGCGTACTTACCTTAGTACCGGTAAGGCTTGGTTGGATTCGGAAGGTTAAGGGGGTAGTGGTTATTTTCTGGTCTATTTATTTATATATATATATTTTTCTTTTATAGTAACCTTGCTAGACCTCCTTCAAGCTTAAAAAACATGCCTAGACTCCCCTTCAAGATAAATTTGTGCATTATTTGGTAGAACAATGTCCCGGCCGAAGTCGGATTCCTCCTAGAATTACATCTAAATGGCAGGAAAGGTCTTTATATTGACAACAAAATGGGGAGAGGGGTTTTAAAATCGCCAAGCTAATGGGACACACATCTTAAAATCTCAACGCTAATGGGACTAAACATGAGGTAGAAGAAGCAAATACCTACCCCTTAACCCCTTCTGTACCAGCGACGTCTTTTTCATTTCATTCTAGATATATTTAAGACCGTTTTGTGCAGTTTAAGAAGGATCTGTGGTAGTAAAAAGGGTTAAGTGAGATAGTTGGAAGCTTTTTAATTGGTGGAGGCCCTTTTTAAACTGAATAAAGTCGTCTAACAGCCAGAATAAAGTTACAATGATGGCACCGGTATTGAAAGGGTTAAGTGTGATTTGTTTAACCCATTTGATTCTTCGAGGCCTCTCATAAGCTGTATACAATCGTCAAATGTTAACCAGAATAAAATGAAAGTATGTTAGTAGTCTCTTCCCTATGTTACTATTCTCAGTGGTCATAGGGTAGACTATCGATGATGGGGGGTTTAAGGGGGGATGGGCGTATATATTTGCTCAATTATGGATCTTTTATATTGTTGTCCCCGTTTCCTCCCTAGACCTCAATCGAACTTAACACCCCCCGTGACCCACCTTCAAAATATATTTGTACATTTTTCGATAGAAAAATGTCCCGACCGAAGGCGGATTCCTCTTAAATTACCGACTCGCTTACGCTCGCCAAGAAAAATTGACACCTAAATTACACAAACACTCTACATAATTACAAAGAAATGTGGCGAAAAGTCTTAAAATCGGTAAACTAATGGGCCAAACGTCTTAAACTCTAAAAACCAATGGGGCTAAATATGAGTAAGAAGGAGGACCAGAAAAGCCGTTCCCTTCTCCCCTTAATTCACCTTCAGTTATGGCGAAGAATTCCCTTGTGGGGAATGCTCGTAAGAGAACACTGTAGGAACGGTAGCAGTCAATGTATAGGCTGAGGGTGCGTTATCCGCAGTCGTCTTATTTCCGCTAACACTAAGCAATTTTAACCCCTTCTGTACCGGCGACGTCTTTTTCAATTTATTCTAGCTATATTTAGACGATTTTGTAAAGTTTAAGAAAGATCTGTGGTAATAACAGGGGTTAAGCAAGATAGTTCGATGCCTGTTAATTGCTGGAGGCAAAGTGCCTGAATATAATCGTCTAATAATCGCCATAATATAGTTATAAGAACGGCACCGGAAATGAAGAGGTTAATTCCGTTTCGAGGGACCCATGAGCGTTAAGAAATCGCTCGTATGACATCATTATTAATATTTTTGGATTGAGGTCGACAATGTAGTACTGTGCCATGTTGATATGTCTGTGGCTAATACCAGATTATTGCAGTGTTATGCGCTTGCTAATGGCGTACAGATTAAGGGTCACCTGCTTTTGTTATCTTGCTCTTATTTTCTCTCTTTCTCTGGCTAGTATCCATTCGGCCCCATTCAGCCAACTGTTTTTAGACGTTTATCTCCATCCGGGTGTCTATATCTTCCTGGCGAGCAATAGCGAGCCAGCATTGTATGGAGAAACTATCGATTTTTGTTTTTGTTTAGCTTGCTGTCAAAACATAAATATATACTGGTATATATGCTGGCTCGCTACCGCTCGCCAGGAAAATATTAACACTTGGATGGGGGTAAACGTCTTAAAACAGTAGGCTGAATGGGGCCGAATGGATGCACGCCAAAGAGAGAGGGAGAGAATGGTAAAAAGAAAAGCGAGGTGGGCCCCCTTAACTAAAAAATACACAACTGCTTTTTGAGTCCTACTATCGACGTCATCCAAAGTCTTTACTTGATATTATAGATACTCCAAAACCACCGATCACAAAGCTGAGTTGTTGTATATTTGGCCTGATAATTTATAACTAGGGAAGAAGCATTTTTCTACCGAATATATAACCAAATTATCTAGAAGAAGGATCCATGGGATGTATTTTAAGCTTGATGGAGGTCTAGGGAGGAAACTAAAAAAATAATAATATATAAAGAAATAAACTGACCACTAATTAAACCCTCCCACCTTTAGGTGGGTATGGCGAGGGCATCCAAAAGTATACAGAGCTATACCCATCACATTGTTAAACATTCAGTAGAAATACACATACGTAGTGTACACACACACACACACCTACAAACACTGACACAGGGGAAACTAAATACACTAATATACCTGTATATATACAGTTTATATACAGTGTATATATATATATATATATATATATATATAATTATATATATCACACCGTCACATACAAGCATCTCTTCACATTCGTACACATATTCATATATTGTATTCAATCATCACTCACTCACTAACTATTTCCCTCCCTCTCTCTCTCTCTCTCTCTCTCTCTCTCTCTCTCTCTCTCTCTCTCTCTCTCTCTCTCTCTCTCTCTCAACAGATGGGTACAAACATTTAATTAGAGTACAACATTATACTGTACAGTGCAATTTCACAAGCTAGACAGCATCCATTTAAAAAGCTTAACCTAATTCATTCATTTAATCTCTCCCTCTCTCTCACAAACACACAATCAACACACACACACACACACTCAATACACACACACATCCCATCACATACACACTAACACACACTCTCTCTCTCTCTCTCTCTCTCTCTCACACACACACACACAGCCACAACAAGTCACGTACCTGGTTCTGTGAATAGGTTCAGATCAGTACATAAAGCCCATCAGGGATGATGGTCAGGTCAACCGCTGCAATGGTGCTGTAATTCAAGGCATTTAGGTCAAAGGCAGCTCTATTATTATTATTATTATTATTATTAATGATATTTTATAATTGTTATTAACATCATATTTACTAGCATTATAATTTTCATTATATTTTTCTGTCAAACGAACTTTGTAAATAATGTGATCGTCGCTGCCTGTTTGTGTGTGTCTGTGTTTATTTACCAGTCTGTAAGCAGGATTTCTCAAAATGTGAATGGATAGTATTACTTTGAATGTTCTACTCAATTCTAACACTTATTTCAAATCAACCGCTGTACTCAATTAGAAAACTCAAGATAATTTGGCCGTTTGTTGCAATTCACCTGTTCAGCACAATTCAACCGCTAGGACCATTTTGACCGTTTGGACCAATTTGCCCGTTTGGACCTGGACCAATTTTACCATTTGGACCAAATCAACCGCTAGGACCAATTTGACAGTTTGCCCCAATTTGACCGTTTGGACCAATTTGACTGTTTGGACCAAATCAACCGCTAGGACCAATTTGACCGTTTGGACCAATTTGACCGTTTGGACCAATATGACCGTTTGGACCAATTTGACCATTTGGACTAATTCAACCGCTAGGACTAATTTTACCATTTGGACCAATTTGACTATTTGGACCAATTCAACCGTTTGGACCAATTCAACCATTTGGACCAATTTGACCGTTTGGACCAATTTGACTATTTGGACAAATTTGACCATTTGGACAAATTCAACCACCCAGCATAATTCAACCATTCAGCAAAATTTAACCACCCAGCCTAATTCAACCACTCAGCCTAATTCAATCACTCAGCCTAATTCAACCATTCAGCAAAATTTAACCAGCCAGCCTAATTCAACCATTCAGACTAATTCAACCACTCAGCCTAATTCAACCACCTAGCCTGATTCAACCACTCGGCCTAATTCAACCATTCAGCCTAATTCAACCACTCATCCTAATTCAACCACCCAGCCTAATTTAACCAAACAGTCTAATTCAACCACTCAGATTAATTCAACCACTTAGCCTAATTCAATCACTCAGACTAATTCAACCAATCAGACTAATTCAACCATTCAGACTTATTCAACCACTCAGCCTAATTCAACCACTCAGCCACTGAGAAAGATATCATATCATGAAAGATTAAGCAAAAACAAATGTTTTCACTTAAGAAAAGAAAATTGTGAGGTCAAATAATTGAGTGTTTCAAGATAGTAAAGGGCTTTGACAAAAATAATGTAGAATTGCAGATTCACTTCAAATTCAATAATCGTTCATCAACTCAAAAAAATGGAATGAAATAAAAAAAAACAAGGAGGCGAGTGTCAATGTCACAAAGCTTGTCTTCACCTACAGTGAGGTCAACGAGCGGAACAAACTGCCAGAGAAAGTGATACAATGTAATACAATTGACACATTCAAAAGGAGTCAAGACATCCATTTCGAGGAGGTTGGAGTAATAAAGGGAAACAAAACAAAATTAAGCATCAGTAGTATTCAATGTATCTCAAACTTCCTTCTTTACTATGAATACCCATTAGAAATTGTCACATTCTGCTGGAGGCCTTGTTTCCCGAACTAAATTTAATTCCAACCCAAGGTTGGCGGGAGTGGTGGGGGGGAGAGAGCCTTCTGCTTTGCCTTCACTTTGTTGAAGTGCATACCTTCAACTTTGTAGCAAATTCTATGTTAGCAATAAGTCCGGACTCCCTAGTAGGGACCGCAAGGTCTGTGCAGTCAGTGTATCTATGTAACTCACTATTCTCTCCTTTTACTCTTTCATCAAGGGAGCCTGCTCATAAATTCCTTGTCACGAATTCATAAAATTGGCCAGATTCTGAAGTGCATGTCCATCTTGTCTGGAGACCTTAAAGGACTTTGAGATTGGTCAACTTTGTAACCCTCTCAATAAATAGGATAACCTGTTGACTTTATTCGGTTGTATTTATTAATTGTTTTCCCCTAGTCTTTGGAATGTAACCCGTTCAGTACCGTTGATGTCCTTTTCATTATATTCTGGCAGCTATTAGACAATTTTATTCAGCTTAGGAAGGACGTCTACCCATTAACCTGAGGAGCGTGTAATTGCCTGTAGACAAACGTAGTTATATGTGAATTAATTACCTTCAATTCTGACAGAATTTGGTATATATACTATATATAGCATAATTTCTTCTCCATGTGCATTTATTTTACTTATATGATTAACACATGAACCTTGAAGAGCGATAAAAGAAGTTGGAAAAGTATTTGGGGGGTGAAAAACTCGTATTTTCGCCGCCCGGTCGTATCCTGGAGCGGCAGGCTGAGAGAGAGAGAGAGAGAAAGAAAACAAGAGAGCGAGAGAGAGGTGTCATTGTTTTGAAAGCGGTAGTGTTCCAATCTAATTTAACCCTCTCACATCCGGACGTGACTTTTGAGCCTATTAGGGATACTTTAAATCCTTTGTTACCGTCAGGGATATCTATAAACCTTTAGTTTGTTTACTTCAACCTCTGCAGTTGTCTTTGAGTTAGCTGTGGGCAGAAAACTAATTTTGGAGAGGTAATTATAACAGTGAGAGTAATCTATTTCTTATTGCTAATTTGGCAACCTCTGCGTCCTATGGTCGTGAGAGGGTTAAGGGGACCGGCCGCTTTTTACTCATGAAGGTGTCAGTGAATTTCGTCTGAGTTCAATAATATTTAGAACACTTATAGGGGACCTAAAAAGAGAGAGATTCCTGTAATCTTAATTCTCTAGGACAATCAGTTTATGAGTTAGGTAAGAATTAGTGTGTACATTTATGACTTTTCTAAAAATTAAAGGAAAATACAAATTTTGTTGTATGATTGTTTTATTGCATTGAGGGTACTCACAATAGGTTAAATTTCAAATGAGCATCTCTATTTTTTCTATTTTGCATCTAATCGTGGAATGAGGGCGTTTACAATTAGGTACAAATTAGCTGACACGTGTCTCGGGGTGCTGTGTCGAAATGGGAACGAAATGTTAAAAAAAGGAAACGTAGGGTTGTAGGGAATTTTATGCCCTTTCCAATGACACCAGAATCATTGTTGTAGCATGTTTTGTTAATTTCTGGTGGCGCCAACTATTGCGCTAACTTACGCGAGGTGATAAGGCCAAGAGAGGGCTGGCAACCGGGCCGGCCAGCCACACCCTACCTCACTCGCCGCTCAAAGCACACTGACTCTCTCTCCCTTGTGTCTGTACACCGGAGCTGTGACTAAGGTAGGGATAGCAGATTCTGCCAGGGAAAATATCTTCGAAGGTAATGTTTATACAAAAAATGCATGGTTTGACTAGTTTTTTTTTACATGTATGAAACCATAATGCATTTCCTACGACACGATACGCGACCTGCGACCCGCGAAAGTTTGAAAGAAGTACAAAAATAAAATGCTTCCAGACTGAATATTGCCTCAGGACTTTCACTGAGTACAGAGGGATGGGTGATGTTGCCATATACCGGTTTGCTAAAAATTGCCTTTCTGAGCATAGTCACGTCCAAAAAGCGGTCGGTCCCCCAATATCCAATATTGACCAATAGAACCAGTGCATCTCAACCAGGGCCTGTGCCAACTTAACACCCTGAGGATTATGAAGCGTATGACAGTATATTCTGGCTATTAGTAGATAATTATATTTAGATTAGGAAGGGTATATGGAAATCAGAGGGTTAATCATGACAATTTGTACCATTCCAAAACTGTATACAATCGTCTAATGATAGCCAAAATTAACTGTCAAAATGCGTCAGAAGCTTCAGAGGGTTAAAAATCAATAAACAAAGTTGTCATAATTCTCCCTTTAGAAAGCCTGGGAAGAGGACCCAACTTATATATTAAGAAGACACGGAGATGCTGAGGTTGTATTTCCTGTATCCACCTATCACACACACATACACACACACACACACACACACTATAGGCTGTCCTTGCAGAAGAGATATATCGCTCTCAACATAATGCTCTCATACTGTACATACAATTATATTTATTTCGCTAATGCATATCTATATACTGTAAATATACACAAACACATTTATGATAATACACACCCACACACTCTCTCTCTCTCTCTCTCTGATACACACAAACACATGCCATGGAGTGGTGGAGTGGTCATGCCACTGGATTGGTAATCCAATGGACCCGGGTTCAAATCCCGATATGTCAATGGGAAGATATTATTGGGATTGAATTTGTGCTGTACCTAGTATCAGTGCATTACCACAAAGCCCACCGAAATGCCAAAAAACTACCCTCATTGTTCCCTGATTAAATAACACTGTATGAATATTCCCATATTCAAAATATGTTACAGGGAGACAATGCCTAGTGAGTTCACTGCTCAATAGGTGGCGTTCTGAGAGTGAGGGTCTGAGTCTGGAGGGTGAGACAGTGAAGCACTTGAACGAAGCAACCAGCCGCTTCAGAGATGGAGCTGCTTCGAGCCATGATGGATGCTTCACATGTCTCACTCCCCAGACTGGAGCAAGACCTCACGGGCTTCACCGTGTTGAGCGGTGGAATGTACAGGCTCTCAGCCTATGCCCGAGAGGGAGTAGTTGGAATATAGAAAAAAAAAAAAACTTTCTCACTGATACACACGCACACACACATTAGGGGAGGTGTGGCAGAGTGGTCTTGCCACTGGACTGGTAATCCAATGGACCCGGGTTCGAATCCCAATATGTCAATGGGAAGATATTATTGAGATGGAATTTGTGCTGTACCTAGTTTCAGTGCATTACCACAGCACACCGAAATGCCAAAAAAAAAAAAAAATACCTGCATTGTTCCCTGATTAAATAGCATTGTATGAATATTCCCAAATTCAAAGTATGCTACAGGGGGGCAATGCCTAGTGAGTTAATTGCTCAATAGGTGGCGTTCTGAGAGTGAGGGTCCGAGTCTAAGGAATGAAACGGTGAAGCGCGGAGGCGGAGCAGCTTCAGAGATGGAGTTGCTTCGAGCCGGGGTGCTTCGCATGTATCACTCCCTAGACTGGAACAAGACCTCACGAGCCGCACCGTGTTCAGCGGTTGAGTGTGCAGGCTCTGAGCCTATGCCCGAGAGGGAGTAGTTGGAATATAAAAAAAAAAAAAAAAAAAAAACACACACACACATATACCAAGTACAACATATATTCCTGCCTTACTGTCGACCGCCTGTGCTCAAGTTATAGAGTATATACCGTGCCAGGTACTGTATTGCCCACATACACATACATACAATGTGGACAGATTGTGCTAAATTTAGTACACAAAGCTTTAAGAAAACTGGTTCGCATTATTCTCTTTCTCTCCGTTCCTCTCTTTCTCTGGCTTGTATCCATTCGGCCCCATTCAGCCAACTGTGTTAAGACGTTTATCCCCATCCAGGTGTCGATATCTTCCTGGCGAGCGATAGCGAGCCAGTATTGTATGGAGAAATCCGGCTTCACCGGAGAATTTTTTTATCGAAAAATGTACAAATTTAGCTTGGTCTCAAAACTAAATAATATTTATGCTGGCTTGCTACCGCTCACCAGGAAAATATTGACACCTGGAGGGGGGCAAACGTTTAAAAACAGTTGGCTGAATTGGGCCGAATGGATACAAGCCAAAGAGAGAGGGAAACAAAGAGAAAAAAGCGAGGTGGGCCCCCTTAAACGCATTGTAGAAAAATATACAGATACAATAGATAGAATACTCATAGATAGATTATTTGACATTCAATACAGAACACATTTATAAGGCATTATATAATATAATATAACATTATAATAAAATTGTTACGGATATATGCTTGTTACACACTGATGTATGTACCAATATCGCTAAAGTGATTTCTTTTCTATATTTCAAACTCAGATATATATACAAAAACAAACTCTCAAACAATGAGTAGGCCTACACACATACATTAAAAGTAATACATCCACACATACAAAATATCATATACATTATATCACCATAACACACCACTTCTCTCTCTCTCTCACACACACACACACACACACTCTGTCTCACTCTCACACTATCTTTTTTTTTTTTTTTTTTTTTTTAAGAGACAATGAACGGAGGAAGGAAAAACACAGATAAAACAAAAAGGTCCATGTGCCTAAAGGCATCCTCCATTCATAAAATGTTTGTAACAACTGGATTTAAACATTTGTAGATTGTAAGTTTGTGGAAAGCAATTCGAGGGAAGTGAATTCCAAAGAGTAGTAGCTCTGGGGATAAATGAATTCTGATAAGCAGAAGTTCTGCATTGTGGAGGAGAAAGTGTAAATTCATGGGCGCTCTCAGCTGCCCTAGTTCTACGGGGAAAGATGTGGAGAGGCGGCACAATTGAAGCAAGTTCCTCAGAACAATTGCTGTGAAAATATCTGTAGAATAATGCAAGGGATGCAACGTTTCTTCGCATGGATAATGTAGGAAGGTCCTGTGTGATTGCAGGGTTATTGATTAATCTAATAGCTTTATTTTGAATTTTGTCCAACTGCCTCAATGCAACCACTCCACTTCCACCCCACAGAGGTGAACAGTAATCCATCTGAGAACGCACATGACTTTTATATATCACGGCCAACTACTCGTCAGTGAAGAATTCTCGAACTCTGTACAGGAGTCCCAGTTTTGTAGAGGCATTCTTAGCAATGCTTCTAACATAATGTGTCCAGCTCAAGTTAGTAGTTAATGTTACACCGAAAATGTCAATACTAGGGGAAGTGGGAATATTTACATCATTAAAAAATATATGGGAGTCAGTGAGATTCTGTCGGTTAGAAAATTTAATGTATTTGGTTTTCTGTGCATTAAAGGAAACTAGATTCTTTTGTCCCCATCCATTAATTCTAGAAAGGTCCTGGTTCAGAGAAATTGCAGTGTTTATTTTTGAATTTATAAGATCGGGTTGGGTGAAAGAATTGGTAAATGTGAAGGAACTGTGGAGTGTTGAGTCATCTGCGTAGGAATGTATTGGATTATGAGTGGTAGATATGAGATCATTGATATGAATGAGGAACAGAATTGGGGCCAAAACTGATCCCTGAGGAACACCAGCATTTATTGAGTGAAATTGAGAATAAAGGCCATCTACCATTACACATATTTTTCTGTTATGAAGATAAGAAGAAATTAGTGGAACTAATGATGCAAGGCCGTAGTGTGACATCTTCGACAATAAGGATTGATGCCAGACTCTATCAAATGCCTTTGATATATCCAGTGCTATTGTATGTGTTTCACCATGTTGGTCTGTAGCTTGGTTGATTTGATGCGTAAGAAGGCAAAGCATGTCTGCAGTTGATCGACATCGTCTAAAACCATATTGCCTATCACTGATTAATTTATTATTCTCAAGATGCTTAATTATGTGATTATTTAATATAATTTCAAAGACTTTACCAAGAGTGGAAGTTATAGCTATTGGTCTGTAGTTTGATGGATCTGAAGAGGCACCTTTTTTAGGAACTGGATGGATGTTTGCTTCTTTCCAGGGTACTGGGAAGCATGAGGTATGAGGTATTTTGCCAATACAGGAGCGAGCACCAAGGAGCAATTCTTAAGTACTATTGGAGGAATTTCATCTGGACCAGGAGCCTTATCTACTGAGAGATTCTGCAAAATAGTTTTGACATGTCTGGTGTGGATCTTAAGTGAGGGAATTTCAGACGAATTAAAATTAAGTACAGGGACATCTTGATTTATTTCATCTAAGGTTGAGTTGGTGGAGAAAATATCCGCAAGAAGGTTAGCTTTACCTCGTGGGTCACTTACAAGATTGCCAGTCGGAGATTTTAATGGTGGAATGGATGAAGCAGTAGTGAAGTTAGATTTATATGAGTTAAGAGCAGACCAAAATATTTTGTTATCATTTGGATTATTTAGAAGTTTATTTGCCTGCTTGTGGAGAAAGTTTGATTTAGTTAGGTTTAATACAGTTTTGGCATGATTTCTGATGTTTCTAAAGTAATTAAAGGCTTCATGAGTTTTTGATCTTGTGTATGCATTGTAGGCTATTGCTTTTTGTTCAGTTACTCTAGCACAATTATGGTCAAACCATTTAGGTGAATTAGATCTTTTACTGTACTTTTGATGAGGAATAAAAGTTTCCATTCCAATTTTTACAAAATCTTGTATGTAGCTCAAGGTGGAGTGTGCATCATTAGAAAAGAAAGAGGTCCAGGGAATATCAATAAAGAAACCTTGAAGACCCTCCCAGTCTGCCCTATCGTAATGCCATTTAGTCACCAAAACAGGTTCATAGTGGGAAGGTGTGGTAGGTAATAGACAGGTGGCCTGTATCAGACAGTGATCAGAAGATCCAAGCGGGGACCTCACTGTAACATCATAGTTTTCTGAACTGGTTGTTAAAAATAAGTCCAGCAGGTGGGAATTATGATTAGGATTATCTGGTACACGGGTGGGTTGGTTGACTAGTTGAGTAAGATTAAATGAGTCTGCAAATAGCTCACATTCAAGACCAGCATCATCAGCCCTGGCTGAATGAGTGAGCCATTCAACATTATGGACATTAAAATCACCCAACACAGTGATTTCAGAAGAAGCATTTAAGTTGAGGACACTGAGTTGTGAGGACAGAGAATCAAAAAGACTTTGCTCTGGAGGAGTATTTGGGGAACGGTAGATGCAACATATGTATTTAAATTTACCAGCAGAAATTAATTTGTATATAGAATAATCAAAATAGGGACAATTGAAACTAGTAACCTCCTCCAGGGCAATTTCAGATTTTGCGAAGCAACATACACCTCCTTTAGGTCTGAAATTTTGGAGCAGTTGATAACCTGGAAAATTAAATCTAGACGTGTCAGATGTGGATGTTACTTGAGTCTCTGTCAAAAAAAGGAGAGTAGGGGATTCTGCTTGAAGAAATTGGTGTACAGAATTGATGTTAGAGTGAAGTCCCCTTATATTGCTTATATATCTCTCTCTCTCTCTCTCTCGCTCTGTCTCACTCTCACTCACACACACACACGCTCTCTCTCTCACTCTCACACTCTGTCTCACTCTCACTCACACACACACACACACTATCTCACTCACTCTCACTCTGCTATAAACCCTCCCCCCCCCCCCCCTATATCTCCGCCTTACTGCCAGCCGTCCCAGTAGAAGAGATATATTACTCTAAACATATTGCCCACATACAGTATATAAACTTCATTGAGGCACTTTGATTATGTGAAAAACTCCACCACAGATCCTTGGCAATATACAGTATATGTCGCTCTTCTAGCATTGGATAGCAGCAGAAGGACTGAATAGAGCATATATCTTGACGACGGGGACTTTATATATGTGTGTGTGTGTGTGTGTGTGTATGTGTGTGTGGTCATCTAAAGTAAACCAACTAATGTATGTAAGGTTAAATGTATATATTAATTATTGTACTCAATACATCAACAAAAACGGAATTTTGGGCCCTCTTGTAAACAGAAAACAAATGGCAGACAGATAGATGGATAGATCGATACACAGACAGAGTAGCATAAAGCATTACCAAATTAATTCCGTCATTGACAATATATATATACAGTATACATAATTTATATATATATATATATATATATATATATATATACTGGCACTATATTTACAGAGCGAACTTGAAGATTTACAGCACTGAAGCACAAAAAGCCCAACATGTATTCGTATTTGCTATTAGACCTAATTTATTTACTATTTTTTTTTTTCTTTTTTTTTTTCCTATATTTCAATTACTCCCTCTCGGGCATAGGCTGATAGCCTTTACACTCTACCTCTGAACACGGTGAGGCCCGTGAGGTATTGTTCCAGTCTAGGGAGTGAGACATGCGAACCACCCATTCAAGGCTCGAACCCAACTCCATCTCTGAAGCTACTTCGCCCCCGCGCCTCACAGTCTCACTCCCCAGGCTCGGACCCTCACTCTCAGAACGCCACCTATTGAGCAATTAACTCACTAGGCATTACCCCCCTGTAGTATATTTTGAATATGGGAATATTCATACAATGCTATTTAATCAGGGAACAATGAGGGTATTAATCTTCTAGGACTAAAGGATTTAAACAGATGTATTTATATAATGCAGGCTACCACAATACGGTATTATTAAGGTGAATTTCTTTCTGGTCCCCCTTCTCCCTCATAATTAGCGTCATTAGTTGAAGTTATATAATGTTCACCCTATTATTCTTACTTTTTAAAGACCTTTTGCTCAATTGTGTTGTCAATTACAAGACCTTTCGTGCTCTTTAAATGTCGATTTTGTCCTGGTAAGAGACAGCGAGCCTACAATTTAGGAGGAGCCGGCTTTTGACCAGAACATTTTTCTACCAAAAAAAAGGCACAAATTTAGCTTAAAGTTTGTATTTATATATTTATTTATTATTATTATTTTTGATTTTTTTGAAGGACAGTAAGCCTATTTCATAATTTACTCATTTCACAGTGAGAGGTCCAGCCTAGGCTGAATAAAATCTAGTGGTAGCCAAAATTAGGAAACGAGCAAAATTTGTAACCAAAAGATATGATTAGAAGACCAAGGACTTCTATTTTATGATTTTAGCTGGGATAATTATTGATTTATATATGTTTATATTTATATATTTATTTATATATTTACATATTTATATACTTATTCATTAGTTTCTATATTCTTCAAATATTCTTGATAGGAAAATAAGTTGCTGATAGAATTTTGAGGTTACTTCCCATTGGTTATATGCAACTGGACTGCCAGTATAATATATCTCATATTGGAAAGATTATCACGGTTACATATTCCAGTTGCCGAACCAAAATTGTTAAGAAAATTCTTACATACAAATCGCCCGGCGAGGTTTAAGCGGAGTCACCAGCAACAAAATGCCTATTCGGTCAAAGGAATACCAAAACATAATATATATATATATACTGTATATAGGCCTATTTATTATGATATTCGACAATATTGGTACAACATTACCGCCATATTAAAGACTATCGTACACAAAATTATCGTACCTGGTACGCAACTGTAATCAAAATTACCACACACTAATTGTTTTAATAGTTCTCATGCAAAGGTTGTGTGGAGCTGGTAACGCATAAATGTACAATTTAAACCGAATGCGACATATATCGTTTTAAAAAAGCTAAGCATAGGTGTTATCACACAAAAGATATCCTCGTCAACATTTTATTCGAAATTGAATTTCTGGCATCATTGTGAGAATATTTGACTTATTGGTAACTAGACTGGTTATCCTAAATCTGCTATAGTTTGCCTGAAATCATTATCATCTGTCAAGTTATGTAACTTGCATATAAAGAACAGAACATATTCTGAACACAATATCCAATTATTATATACAGTATATATATACCATTTGTGATACCTGAGCGCACACAAATTTACAATGTGGAACAGCTAGAGACTTTCTCATTTCATGAAGTTAAGCAGAGTCGGCAGTGGTAACAGCAAAATGTCTCCCCGGACCAGGAATACTAAACATGACTTGATCACTACATTCACCAATAAAAGGGATATTCTCGCCAACGTATACAGCGAATAAATTGTGAATAGTATATGCAGTATATATATATATAGGCATATATATATATATATATATATATATATATATATATATATATATATATATATACAGGGTGTTTCATAAATACCTTTCATAAATTTCAGAATGAATAGACCTAGCAATAATAAATATACTTTACTTTGTGACGGTTTTGGAAATTTCTCATATTTACCGGGATATTACACATTTTAGTTTAAATAGGAAAGTCTAGGGGATGAACACAATCAGTAGATTACCATCACCTCAATTACTTTATTTTGTCATAAATGTTTGAACATCAATGTATTTTACAGTATTTACAATAGGTGCTTGATCAATTTGCTTCATGGGTTCGAATACTGTATGAATGAAGCTTCACAAATTGAAGGTAATGTGAGAAGGTGAGAGAAAGAAGGATGTACTGGCAGTCTTAAGTAAGTACCAGACATGGAGCCATACACCTCTGCTGAGTACACAGACATGTTACTTACTTTAGGTGCAGCTGGAGGAAATGCAGCTGAAGCAGTAAGGATGTACGGTGAACAATATCCCAACCGGAGGCAACCATCTCGGCCTACTTTCCTCAGCGTAGAAAGACGACTACGGGAATATGGCTCACTGAATCCACGTGCAGTAGACAGAGGAAGGCCTCATGATGAGCACTACTCGATGCAGAAGAGGATATCCTTGATGCCATCGCAGATGATCCATCTACAAGCACACGTCGACTTGGTGCACGATTTGGTGTGGCTCATGCATCAGTATGGAGGATTGTAAACAGACATGGCCTGTACCCATATCATCACCATCCCATCCATGCTCTGACTGCCGTGATTATCACCAACGAGTGGATTTCTGTCGGTGGCTCCTTACTCAAGAGAGGGAGAACAACGGTTTTATTGCAGAGGTTTTGTTTAGTGATGAGGCAAATTTCACAAGAAATGGCATGTTAAACCTACATAATACACATACATGGGGAGCAGAAAATCCACATGCAACAACAACGAGGGGACATCAGGAACGCTTTTCGATTAATGTTTGGGCCGGTATTCTTGGTGACCATCTAATCGGACCTTTTATGTTACCACAACGACTTACAGGCAATGTGTACACCAGATTTCTTCAGGATGACTTACCCATACTACTTGAAGATGTGCCTCTCAGAACACGTAGACAAATGTGGTTCATGCAGGATGGGGCTCCAGCTCACTTTGCACGAGGTACGAGGGATTTCCTTAATGTTATGTACCCTGATAAGTGGATAGGCCGTGGTGGTCCCATCGCCTGGCCACCTAGATCACCGGACCTAACTCCACTTGACTTTTATCTTTGGGGACACTTGAAGAGCAGGGTGTATGCTACACAAATCAACACCTGTCAGCAACTGTGGCAACGAGTTCAAGAGGCATGCAGAGAAGTAAGAAACACAACAGGGATATTTGAAAGAGTGCGACAGTCTCTTATGCGCCGAGCCCAAGCCTGCATCAACGAGGGTGGGAGAAACTTCGAGCAACTATTGTAAATACTGTAAAATACATTGATGTTCAAACATTTATGACAAAATAAAGTAATTGAGGTGATGGTAATCTACTGATCGTTTTCATCCCCTAGACTTTCCTGTTTAAACTAAAATGTGTAATATCCCGGTAAATATGAGAAAATTTCCAAACCGTCACATAGTAAAGTATATTTTTTATTTCTAGGTCTATTCATTCTGAAATTTATGAAAGGTATTTATGAAACACCCTGTATATATATATATATATATATATATATATATATATATATATATATATATATATATATGTTAGTAAAGCCAGGTAATAAATTTTCTTAAATACATACGAGGTTGAAAGAAATGGCAATTTCTGCGTTGGAAATTTTATTATTCAAAGTTTCCAGGTCTCTGATGAGTTTTCGCTGGGTGGTAGGAAGTAGATGAAGGAGATGAGCAAAATTCATGGTGGTACAGGGTTACATTAATGTACATGATGATACAGGATATACGACGCGTTTCACTAGACAACCAGCATTATCAAGTAAGGAAGGAATGATATAAAAGGTAAACGGAAGGG
>CM064483.1:52803377-52897134 GCA_032716605.1 Paralithodes platypus | reverse complement strand
TCAGAGCTTTCCCAGTGTATACCACCTCCTTTACGTAGGGCATGTGGTACCTGTCTTGCAACTCAATCCCACCCCTACTCTGTGCAACTCTCCAACCCCAGAGTGAAACGTTACTCTCAAACATTCTTCTACTCAACAGCTGAGCTCTGGAACTTTCTCCCAGAATCAGTCTTTTCCTCTTCCTATGACTTGGATTGCTTCAAACTCCGTGTGTTCAGGCATTTTGGCTCGAACGTCCCTTGATTTTGGCCCTGTCACTCTTTCAACTATGGGGGAGGCACTCGCTATAGGCAGTTCTGCCTTTTAGTAGGGTCATTTGCTTGGAATCCGTGACCATTTTGTTCCTACCTTTTCTCTCGATGGATTTGACAACCTGAACCATTTTAAAGGAAATTAGCTCCTATGCCCCTCTGAAAAATGACGGCTAACTCTGCTAGAGCCCAATATTCAAAATGGCCGCCAACGCCATCTTGAAAAACATGAAATGTAATATCTCTGGCATCAGATGAGCTACAAGGACGAATGAGGTGTCCTTTTTTCACTAATTCTGGCATTACAAATCCACTGGAATGGTTATTGTATTGTATTGTATGTATATTGTATTGTTATTGTATTGTATTATACTAATTGTACATACTAATCTGCCACTTCACTGTCACTACATGATTCACTGTATGAGCCACTATCAGAATCACTGTCCTCACTTTCGCTGCTATCATCACTGTTGTTCTCTGCCTGCGGATTTGTAGGTAGTGGTATGGATGGGGGAGTTGGGGGCTGGGTTGAACGGAATGGACAGGCAGACATAGGCCATTTACAAGATGACATCCATGGCCGATCGGTGAGGGGTGACTTTTGGAGCTGGTAATGCTTTGCAAATGGCAAGATAGTTTGCACGCTCCAAGTGTGGACGGAGACTCTCCAAGTCATGCACAAGTCGGATAGTGCTTTTTTTCTTCTGAGCTCTCCACTTCGCTGCCCTCACATCTCCCAGGGTCTGCTTTTGGTATCACCATAGACATAATCGAATGACAAACCGCTCCAAATCACTGATGACCTGTTCTGTGACTAGGAGCTGTGTACCACATGATGCTAGCAGGTCGTGTGCCTCTTTAGACTTCTCCAGACGATCTGCGATGAGCTTCTTGCTTGCTCCATAGAAGCCAGAGTTGTGGTCACACCCTGTGAGGACATGAAGTGGTATGATGGATGCAGCCATTGCCTCACTGCACAAACATCGGGCATCGATAAGCTGACGTTTGCGTTTCACACACAGGATTCCTGTTGTCTTCTGAGAAACATATGCCGCTTGCACGTAGTTGTCTGTGTCCTCTGTGTCAAGAACGACTGCTGCTGTGTAGCTGTCTGACCGGAGCACACTATATATGGTGAGCATTGCCGTATCTGCCTCTGCATGAGAGCATGTGAGCTCTGGCACAAGCTTGCCTGTGGTGAGATTCTTTGCAGTGCTGCCAACTACACAGTAGATGATCTCGGTGCTAGTTGTTGCTGCTGTTCTCTGGAATTCCGTTTGAAGAAATGCCTGAAGGCGGATTTTGTTCTCAGGTTTACCCCGGAGAGCATGGAAAACTTTACTAGAAGGAAATTTATCTTCTGTCTTCATGAAGACATTGCTGATTGGCAGGTTTTTTTGGTGCAGTATTCTCTTACTGTCCTTGATCGTGTAATTCTGATCATATGAATCATTGACGCAAATGATGCGCTCAGCATGCTTGTGTCTCGTTAGAACGAAGTGCACCAACTTCTCTGCATAATCTCCCCAGGTATACTTGGTACCGTCTCACTTCTCTCTGTCTTCAATGGTAGGAGTTGTTAGGCGCCAGATGAGGCCCATATCAATAATAGACGTGTGTACATCAGGCTCTGGAATGACAGTCATAGTTAGTTTTTGTTGAAGCTTGCTTTTCTGTGCCTTACGGATGGTTCCATTGACGTTGAAGATGGAAAGGCACTCGGCTGTAACACGATGCTGCAGGACTTCTTGAAGTTTGAGGGCACCACTCGTTTCAACCAGTCCGAGAACAGAGGCCAAGGCATTACGCTCCATTTCCTCAGTCTTTCCCTTCAGGTTCTCACCATCTAACTTTCTTCAATTCCTGAGTTGAAAAGTTCAAACGCTTGCTACGGGGAACTCTGTCGTTGAGAGACTTGGTCTTGGAATACACTCTCTCATTCAAGAACTGCTTCAGTTTGCTTGTGCCATCCTCCTTTGCCGATTTCAAGTCGGTAGCGAGAGCGTCTGAGGCTGGGATTCCTGACTGTAGGGATCGAAGTGTCTTGTTTGTATGGTCAAATGGATCACACTTGAATTCAGTGATACATTCGCTTATATCCTGTACAGCTTGTTCATCCTTCTTCATTTTACTCGACGAGCAATCAGCATGCTTCCCTTTTCCTTGTTTCTTGCGATTAGCATGGCGATGGACCTTTGTTCTCACCCGATTGATTTTATTCACATTCCGAGTGTTTGAAAGGAGCTGCTTTTCATTGCTCAGAATGGCCAACCAACCAGACTTCAGCTTAGAGCCCTTATTCATTGTTGACTCTATCCATATATCGAGGGCGACACACGAATATGGTTTTCCTGTCATTGACTGTGCAAACATACCACTCTCCATGAATGCAGACTGATCGACAGGAAGGGTATCAAGCACTGCGGTGAAATCGGGGAGATGCCGACCATACTTGTCATTATCATAGATTTGCATCAAAGGAAGCATGAGCTTGAGTGAGGACTTGAAACTCAGTCCAGTTGCTTTGTTCTGATTGCATGGATATTTTGAGTTAGAACCTCAACCATTTCCATGAATGACATCCAGTATTCTGCTTGTGGGGCACCCTCAAAGTCCTTGAAGAGAGCATCAACGAGGTCCTTCAGCTCAGCATTTTTCTCTAGCTCTGCATGTTCATCTGCAAGTTCCTGTGCATCAATTGGATGTCGAAGCTTGGCAAGGGATGCCTTTACTTCTTCAGATAGAGGGGAATCTTCCAAACGTTTGTCTATGACATGGTGGACCAGAGTCTCGTAGAATAGTCGCAAGCAGCGAACCCCACGCTTAACATGTTTTCCACGAAGGGCCTGATCAACAGACCCGTCTGCTATAACACCAGCTGCCACCAACACATCTGAGATGCCAGATCCCTTAAACCTCTTGTATATAGTGTAGATGAACGACATTTGGATGTGGAAGGGTGCCATTAATGGTAAGATTTTGCTGAACAGCTCGGCATTCTCACTTTTCAACTCTAGCATGAGCACGTAGACAGGATGATCACCAACAATTATTGCAAAAGGCATCTTTTTTTCTTCGATTGATTTTGCAAGCTTACACATCACATCATTGAGAATTGTCTTACTGGGTAGGTTGGGATAGGTCATGTGGTATATTGCTCGACTCTTCTCATCTGCATTTGACATGCTGGCATGAAACCCTGAAAACCCAGGCACAGTCTGTTCTTCTGGCTTAGGTCTCGTTCAGTCATCTTGCGCCCTGGCCAATGCATTGATCACACCACGAATTCTTTGCACCGATGTGTCAGGAAGAGGAGTACTTTGATCAGCTGGTGGCTTCCTGAGAGGTGGTTCCCCACGCTTCGCTGCCTTGTATGGGTTGACTTTTTGCATTTCACTTCCGAGCTCTTTGAGAGTTGTCGAGAGGTTTGATGCAAAGCTGGCACCGGGAACTGGTCTATCCTCGTGATTCTCGGAAGGAAGTTCTGTATCAAATGATTCTGGCTGCACAAACATGACATTAGTGCGGTGTTACTGGCCAGCACCGGTCAGTGTGTCGCTCTTGAAGTCATCGTTGTCGACTATAGTGATAGCAGGCTTAACCTCAGCTAGTTCGAAGGGGCAATCAGATGAGCACTTGAGGTCATTGACCACCCAAAAATCTCGCAGCATAAGTACGTCATTGTAACTGATGCCCAGTCCATCTTTGTGCATTATGTCGACTATCTCCCTACTCTTGGTCAGTCCATGTAGCAAGACAGAGAGATTTATCTCAAATGCAGTGCATTTTCCAGTGATGTAGCTTGTGAGGATAGATGCAATCGATCGGATGGATGGACTGTCATCAATTGCAGACTTATTTGGGTGTTTCAGCCATGTGAGCAGCTTCAGCAGGAGCTCACTGAGGTCTTCTTCTCTCTCCAACTTGTGTATATATGGGAGCCAGGGAATAGTATTTGTCCTGATGACTTGCTCTTTGAGTTGTGCCGCAACATTCATCACCAACTGATCATTGCTGACACCCAATGAAGATATTGCCGCCTCGATGTATGTACCAGCTGCTGTTGTATCATATACCAGTTCACTCACATTCTTTTGGATGCGTTCATGAAATCCGATGTCTTCCCCAAATTCATTGACGAGAATTTCCTTTAAGTAGCTGGATTTTACTACTGAGTTATGTCCGTGATTTGAGATAATGCGCTTATAGTCCTGCAGCAGGCATGCAGTGTGTGAATTTCATGGTCTTTGAAGATGACTTGACGAATATGATGAAAGAAGAGAGCTTGGGCCTCTCGGAGGTTTACACGCTGCAGATGTTGAGTGCTTTCATCTGAAAGGGGCATGTGGTCGCTTACATATTTGTGCCAGCATGCACGATGGTAGTGGATTTCCAACCCAAATGCTGTTTGACTATCTGGGATGGATGCAATCAGAGTGTCAAGTCTCAATCTCATGACCTCATCTTCCAGACGGACAGTATGTAACTTGAATTTAGTCCAGGCATCTACTGTTGATAGGAGTAAAATCTGCTTGTCATGATCACTACTCTTGTATGCCCCTTTCATGCACCACACACATAGAGTCTTATCGTGAAGGACACCCATACTGGAGCGGAGCCTTTTAGGTGCACTGGCCTCTGGGGAAGGGTCTTGTTGATCTGATGCTTCATCTCTTTCAAGACGTTCCTCGGATTTGTGTTTGCGTTTTTCGGCTTGAGAGAGCTTGCGCTTGCTGGATAATGATGCGTAACAAGTGCTATGCATGTGGTGACCCTTTGGTCCCTTCTCCCAATCCACATTTTCATGTATATGTTGAAACTTATTAAGTTCTTTCCATTGTAAAGACTTTTCCGGATGGATTCCCACTTCTCAGGTGTAATGTTTTCCAAACGATCATCTGCGGTACATCGCTTACCACAGAGTAAAATGCTCTCGTATTAATTTAATGTCTTGTCTGGTAACTCTTCACTCTTTCTTCTATTATCCATTATTTCGGTCACTTCACTAGTCGGCGATTTTCATTAGATGGGCATGCGATCCATCTGAAACAGTAAAAAAGTAATATTAGATATACACCGCAGGCAGAGAACAGTGATGATAGCAGCGAAAGTGAGGACAGTGATTCTGATAGTAGCTCATACAGTGAATCATGTAGTGACAGTGAAGTGGCAGATTAGTATGTACAATTAGTATATTACAATACAATAACAATACAATATACAATACAATACAATACAATAACCATTCCAGTGGATTTGTTAATGCCAGAATTAGTGAAAAAGGACACCTCATTCGTCCTTTTAGCTCATCTGATGCCAGAGATATTACATTTCATGTTTTTCAAGATGGCGTTGGCGGCCATTTTGAATATTGGGCTCTAGCAGAGTTAGCCGTCATTTTTCAGAGGGGCATAGGAGCTAATTTTCCTTTAAAATGGTTCAGGTTGTCAAATCCATCGAGAGAAAAAGGTAGGAACAAAATGGTCATGGATTCCAAGCAAATGACCCTACTATTTTGCCTCCCTCAATCACATAGAAAAAAATAAAAATAAATAAATACAATATATATATATATATATATATATATATACAGTATAATTATATACTGTATATTATAACTTACGTTCCGATATTATAAGTTAGTCTATCGCACATTTATATATATTTTATTTCTCTCTCTCTCTCTCTCTCTCTCTCGCTCTCTCTCTCTCTCTCTCTCTCTCTCTCTCTCGTAGATGAGCGAAACAAAGAGAAAGAGAAATGGTGGGGGAGATTAGGGAGGTGAAATTAATTATTTGTAATGGATATTTCTCTGAAGGAAGCTTGAGGCTGGGGAAAGAGAGAGAGAGAGAGAGAGAGAGAGAGAGAGAGAGAGAGAGAGAGAGAGAGAGAGAGAGAGAGAGAGAGAGAGAGAGAGAGAGAGAGAGAGAAAGCGAGAACGAGAGAGAGAGAGATAGAGAGAGTGGGAGTGAGTTAAATAAATTAATCAAGATGGGATAAGTTTAGAGATAGGTAGAGAGAGAGAGAGAGAGAGAGTTAAATAAATATAATCAACAAGGACTAAGTTTAGAGGGTACAAAGAAGTTCAAAGGAGTACAAAGGAAATCAAGCAACTACAGGTCTAGTGACTCTTCTAGGCTGCTTGTCCTCCAAAACGCTGAGAATCATGTGTCCAAACAGTGGTTTAGAGTGGGTAAGGGAACATTGGAAAGGGAACTACTGCCCTGGAACTAATGTCCGTGGCAGGATTAGCAAGTTAGTAGGGGACAGATGGGTTAGTTACTGAGGGGAGGATAAAATAAAGTTATTCATTTACAAACACAGTCAGTCGCGGGTTTGATGTGAGATATTTGTCTAGGTGAAGTTTAAATGGATCAACGGTGCTGCAGTCTATAACATCTCGGGGGAGCCCATTCCATAAGTTGACAACTCGATTGAAGAAGACAGTTTTAGCTTCGTGTGAGTTCAAAGGTTTACCAATTATTTTGCACCCATTTCCCCGTGTGTAATTAGATTGGTCGATAGTGAAGTACTTACTACAGTTCATATTGTCGATGCCTTGATGATTTTAAACACTTGAATTAAGTCGCCTCTTAATCTGCGCTGGGTTAAATGAAATAGATTTAATTCTCTAAGGCTCCTCGCTCCTCGTATGGTTTGTTCTTTAGGCTAGGTATAATTTTGGTAACGCTATGTTGAACTCGTTCTAGCTTGTCTATATCTTTTTGGTAATAAGAGCACCAGGATTGAATGCAGCATTCCAGAAGAGGGCGGACTATGGAATTGTAAAAGGTTAGGATAACGTCTTTGAATTTATGCTCAAATGACCTGCCTATAAAGCCAATTATTTTGTTTGCCTTCTTAACAACTTCTGAACATTGTTGACTCGGTTTTAGGTTACTCGATATTGTTACTTCCAGATCGGTTTCTCTGTTTACATTCTTAAGCTGAGTGCCATTCATCAAATAGTTCGCTTTCTCATTTTGGTATCCGATATGTAGTACTTTACATTTATCTGCATTGAAACTCATTTGCCAACTTTGGGCCCAACATGACAACTTATCTAGATTGTGTTGCATATCATCAACTTGTTCTTTTGAGAGTACGCTATTTGCAATTTTTGTATCGTCAGCAAATTTTGAGATTGTACAGGTGAGACCCTCATCTATGTCGTTGATGTAAATAAGAAAGAGAATTGGTCCTAGTACCGATCCCTGGGGTACCCCGCTACTTACATTGGTCCATTTAGATGCCTTACCGTTTATGACTACTCTTTGCTTTCTGTCGCTGAGCCAATTTTCGATCCATTTCAACACACCGTTTTGTATTCCATGCGCTTATAGTTTTAGAAGTAAACGTTTGTGGGGAACTTTGTCAAAGGCCTTTTGAAAATCAAGGTATATAATATCTACAGCTTTGCTCTCATCGTAGAGGTTGAGGATATCGTGGAAGAAGTCTAAGAGGTTTGTTAAACAGGAACGTTTTTTACGAAAGCCGTGTTGAGTATCTTTAAGTATGTTATTATCCTCTAAGTGATTTACGAGTCTGTCTCTTATGAGTGTTTCTAGCATTTTACATATAACTGAGGTTAAGCTAATTGGATGATAGTTACTGGGTAGGGATTTGCTGCCTTTATTGAATATCGGTGTTACGTTGGCTAGCTTCCACTGATCAGGTATAGTTCCAGACTGCAAGGATTTATTGAATAGCAATGTCAGTGGTTTAGAGAGCTCATCCTTAGCTTCATTTAGGACTCTAGGTGAGATTGTATCAGGTCCAGGTGTTTTATTTACATTGAGTTTATCTAAACAATTCAATACTTCTCTCTCTGTAATGGTGATATTACTTAGAACATCTGAATTATCAATCTGAATCGGCGATGGTGTAGGGACATCACTGAGGTCTTCCATTGTAAAAACTGATGCAAAGAAGGTATTGAGGGCATTACTCATTTGTACTTCGTCTTTGGTGTGTTCTCAATTTTCATCGCCTAACGGTCCAACAGTTGAAGTAACTCCTTTTTTCTTTCTGATATAACTATAGAATTCTTTCGGGTTTGTTTTACTTTGATTCGCAACATGTAACTCCAGGGTCTTTTTACTTTGCTTAATTAACTTTTTGGCTTTGCGTTGTAGCTCTACAAATTTCATCCGTTCTTCGTCATTTTGTAAGGATTTGAATCTATCATTAGCAAACTTTTTAGAAAGCAAACAGTTTGAAATATCTTTATTCCACCATTTGGGCTTATTATTATGGCCTGCACGCCGTATTTTCGATGGTATGCAGTCCTGCACTGCTTTTAGGTAAGTGGTTTCGAATAATTCCCAAGATGTATTTATGTTGTTATTGTTAATTAAAAAGCTCCAGTCAGTTTCTTTAAACATAGCTCTAAGTTTATGAAAGTTTGCTTTCTTGAAAATAGGGACTTTTTCGATGCTGCTATTTGGTTCGTTACTAGTAAACTTTAAAGTGAAAGTTATTGTACGCTGGTTGCTGTTACTGAATTCATCACTAACATTCAAATTCTCTATTAATTCTTCTTTTGTTGAAAGTACAAGGTCAAGAACGTTATTACCACAGGTCGGCGATCGAACAAATTGATAGAGTGAACTCTCTTGCATGTTCGCATACAAGTCATGTCCGGAGTGTGAAGTAAGAGTATCGCCCCACTTGGTCACAGGTAAATTAAAGTCGCCCAAAAATGCGGTATCTTGTGAGTTACTTACATCTGCAATTTGTTCATAAATTTCTCGGTCAGTTTGCACTGATTGAGCTGGAGGTCTGTATATTAATGCAAGTATTATTTTTGTACCTTTATTATTCTTTATTAGCACAAAAGATGTGTCGAAGTTCACAATTTGAGGTTTTGACACGAGGGTTGGGTTAAGACTTTCTTTGATATAAAATAAAACACCACCTCCATTTTAATTTATTCGGCTGTTCTCAAACATTACATAACCGGGAAGTGAATACTCTGCTAAAAAGTCTCTATCTTCTGTATTGAGCCAAGATTCTGTTATGCCAATCACATCATTCTAGTTCCTCTAAATCTGAAAATTTATTGCGTATGCTACGAGTGTTTGCATAGAAAACCTTTAAAGTTGCGGTTTTAGAACTCATAGAACGTTCTTTAATCAAATTTTCGGTTCTAGTCGGATCTACATTTACATTCATGGCTGTCCTCGGTCCTCGGTCGTGATCCCTGGCGGTTTTAAATTTGGGTCGTGTTGGTGGAGCTTTTTCCAAATTCGCGGTTCTTGACGGATTAGCATTTAATTCCTCTGCAGGTTGCCGCCCTCGCTGTCTTCGGTCCTCCTTCCTGGTTGTCCTGTGCCGAGTCGATTTCTTCTCCGAAAATCCTTCACCGCATCGTTGAGAAGACGCCCAAAACATGCTGCTCCCACCTGGTTCAGATGAACTCCATCATCCGAAAACAAATAGTCATCGTAGTAGAAATTGTCCCAGGTGTCGACGAATCCAACGTTCTCCTTCCTGCAGAGGTTTGCTAGACAACGATTTGTGCTGGTGGCTATGTTGTAAGAGAGAGAGAGAGAGTGTTACTGTATCTGAGAAATCTTCACTATCCATATTATTAATACTAATGGGATATGTTTAGAGAGAGAGAGAGAGAGAGAGAGAGTTAAATAAATGTAATCAACAAGGAATAAGTTTAGAGAGAGAGTGAAGTAACGGGGATGAGAAAGGCATGTAGGATAGCTACCATACAAGAGAATAGAAAAGACAGGAGAAGAAGCCAACAGGAGAAATGGGAAACTACACAAGTTTCCCATGATCTAAAGGAAAACGGAACAGAGGTATCCTGTGTATTATTCCTAGGGGGTAGAGGAGAAATAGATATAAATTAAATAAGTAAACCTGGAAAGATGAATTGGCCTAGGCTATAACAATGTTACCGGTCGGCGGTTGACTTACTTGTTAACATGTATGTGTAGGCTATCTGTGGTAGTCCCAATAATATCTATGAAGTAATTCTAATATCACAGGAACTTACCTGTGATGTAAAGAGTGTAGATTAGGTGATGGACATGTCGGTAGGCGAATATCAGGGAAGTTCTGGTGTTATATGTCAGCAACTGGTGGTCTGCTGTTGGCGGTAACAAGCCTGTGTCAAGTGTGTTCAAGGTTCCCTTTGTCGTAAGAATATAAAATATATTTAAGGGTTTTATATCATCCCCCCTGATTAAATAATAAGGGAAAATAATAATAAGATATAATTGGTGTAACCACAGTAACATTTATCCACAAAGATAAATAAAGTTATGCGTATAAACAAAAAGGAACCAGCTGTCGTAAACCCGGGAAATTCAAACTACGGTATCTATACTAGGATTCACGACATACTCCGTCACCAATTATATACAAAGTATTTACAATTTTCCCGTCCCAATCATGGATCGCCACAATTGGGAGGAACCCAAAGCAGCCCGACGTGAAGGCCTCTGAGGGGTATCACCTCGGTCCGATCCAGTAGCAGGAAGGATATTATCAGAGTTAGGCTTGCTGTCGCCATCCACTACCTCTAAATCTATCTCTAGCCGGTATAGCTTAACCCTTAATTAGCGGCTCACCACATAAGTCGAGTTAAATAAAGCTGGACTATGTGGCGGCGCTCGACATAGGTCGAGTGGCAATTTCAGCACGTAATGTTGCTGAGAGAGAGAGACAAGTGGTGGCAGGAGACTAGCGAGCGTATGACTGCTCCAGACCACCGCGGCGAACCTACTGACACGAATCTCAGCTCCCTCCTCCCTCTCTCACTCGCTACATACTGAATTATATGGGGAAAGTACTGAATTACATGCTTTTTGCACTCGCGTTGCACGGTTATTGCAAGAAAACTAGCCATCATAAAAGGATCGTTATGGTGTCATTCGAAAGCTCTGTTTATGCCCTTTCAGGGATAGGTACTTGTTTTACGTTCTGGGTCTTATTTAGGCATGAAAATGATCACGTAAACAGCCCTATTTTGGCTAAAAACACCCCGCTGGGCGGTACATATAAATAAACCGCATAGGCCGCTCGTAAGGTGTTAACCACCGGTCTGGTGGTCAAACCGGCTCCTGTTTTTTACCTGAACTACCCTACATTCGTGGTCAGGACCACGAAGAAGTTTCATTATCCGACCTATACGCCAAAAAAGTCGGGGGCCGTCATCATGTACTAGAACGACGTCCCCAACTTGCGGCGATGATATCCCTCTTTTTACCATTAAGCGACGATGTTGCTCCCTGAGTGACATTAAATAATCAGTGCTCCACCTTTTCCACAGGTCATGTGAGAGTTTTGTTACATATTGGAAGCGTTGGTTGACGGAATCGTTGTTACGCTACGTCGTGTCCTTGAGATCTTCATCCATGACTTCTCGCCTTGGAAAGCTTCTGATCCGCCTCCCATGAACCAGTTGTGAAGGAGTGATGGGTAGAGGGTTTTCAAGATCACTGTACGTGTAGCCAAGCGGGCGATCATTGACTGTGGCCTCGAGCTCCAGTAATACCGTATTCAGTTCCTCTGAGGTAACCAATGCTCGACCCAGTACCTTCTTCAAGCCAGCCTTTAGGATGCCGATGACCCGTTCCCATATGGCACCGAACCATGGCGCCCTGGCCGGTATAAACCGCCACTCGCACTTGACGTCCGCTAGAGTACCTTTTAACCTTGCATCATCTATCAACTCTCGTAATGTACTGGCTCCGCTAACAAATGTGGTGGCATTACCACTCATCATAATCTCAAGGTAACCCCTCCCGCTACTAAACCTACGGAACGCAAGCACAAATGATTCGCAGGAGAGGTTAGACACCGTCTCTACATGGACCGCTCTAGTAACTGCACAGTTGAATAAGACTACATATAATTTGCTTACAGTAGCCCCCTTTTCTATTACTGGTAAGGTACCTGTGTAGTCAACCCCCGTTACCTGGAAAGGACTCACTTCCTGAACCCTAAACTCTGGCAATGGAGGGGCCTGTACAGCACGGTATGATGTACCTTGCAATCTCTTGCAGATGACACATCCCCTTAAGGCTTTCTTTACTACCTGTCTAATCTTCGGGATCCACCATCTTTGCCTTATGTAATTTACACCATAACTAACACCACTATGGTTACACACTTTGTGGCAGTAATTACTAAGGAGAGTGGCTATACGATGTTTATTAGGGATAAGGATAGGGTACTTGGCGAAATCATGTAAAGCTGACAAGTGTAGCCTACCTCTACAGCGTATCATGCCTCCCTCCATATAGAGGCCTAACTGCTTCACTATATTGCTTGGTGTGCTCTGTCCTTTTGACAAATAGTGGTGTTCCTCAGAGTAAGCTTCTCTCTGAGCTACCTTAATCATGGCTGACTCTGCTGCTCTTAATTCCAGCACCGTCAAGAATGCCGGTTTTGCCTGATAGTTCCCTTGTGTCTTCTCTCTAAGAGTCCTAATAAACCTAAGGACCCATGCTGTGGCAAACTATCAATGGAAGTTAAATATTACTAAGCTATAATGAATCAAATAAAATCAATCTAAATGAATACTCTATATCTAAATTGAATTCAATCTGAAACAAGCTAATTTATATCCAAAGGTCTCACATAATAAATGTATATAATTATAGGGTAAGGTTATAAGGGTTAATATTAGCCAGGAATTAACTCACCAATAGTTCCACGTGGCAATGAGGCAAGGGAGAACGTTTTACCCAATATGGTGGTGGACAATGGGGAACGAGACTTCGGTCCCAAGACACGAGTCAAGTTAAAGAAAGAATAAATGATTACATGGGAATGGACATGAATAATATGCTTATCTATCAGTCAGTCATGATGTCGATGAGAGCGTCGTGATGGTGTAGTTGTGTGTATTGCTGTATGTGTATTGTGATTAGAGGCACAAAAGCACGATCAACTGAGGGCGGAAAATTAGATGTTAACTGGTTGGTGTTCGTGAAGGCTCTTGCGTACCTCAAAAGCACACCTTGCTGCCTTGGCAAACCGCCAGGAGCCCAAATTATCTTACCGCATTTAGGTTGCTCTATACGATAAATTATATTAATATATACGATAAATTCATATATACTACATAAGACCATGGCAATATTGCTTAATAGCATATTAGGCCTTTTATAACTTAACTTATTTACAATCTTATAATATACAATCTACTCGTCCTACGTCGTGCTGTAGGAGAGATCGTGACGTCACAGAGACATACAAGATCACAAAAGAGTCATATTCTATCGTATTTATACGATACACTCCCCCCACAAAAAAGACCTGAACCCCACCTTAAACCTAAAGTTGCCCAGAGGCTATCTTCTGACGCCACAAGGCGACAGCGCCAGCAGCAGCGCGTCTGGGACGCGTCCCGGTCCGAGAATGATCACCATCAGTAAGAGGTGAGTCGTTCCTTTGAGAATCCTCGGACCCAGCAATAACAGGTGGAGCCTCCGATTGCAACGCGGAATCGAGCTCCAAAGCGTACAAACGTGCGATAGGACGAACAGTAGTTCCAGTGGCTGTCTTTAATAGCGTCACCCGCTCTACAGAGTCTGCCCCCTTGTATACCTCCAATACGCGGCCTAATTTCCAGTATAAACGAGGACTATCTTCTTTAATTAAAACAACTTCGCCAACTGTAGGTGCCGTAGACCAACACTCCTTTCCCTCAATGCTAGCAGATATTCACTAATCCACCGTTTCCTAAAATCCTCGATTATCCTGGATATATACTGGTATCTCTTAGACACCGCTACCTCAGAGTACAACGAGGGATCCTCTAACTCTACTATGGACTGAAAATCAGATGGAAACGCAGTCAATGGTTTCCCATATAGCAAGTGAGCTGGTGTTAATGGTAGTGGTTCTTGCAGGTCGGTGTACACATATGTAAGCGGGCGATCATTCACGACTGCCTCTATCTCTGTGAGGACTGTCGTCAACTCACTCTTCTTTAATAGAGCACGTCCTACAACCGCTCTGAGTCCTGACTTTACTATGCCGACACACCGTTCCCACATTCCACCAAACCAAGGTGCCTTAACTGGAATGAACCTCCATTCGCACTTCTTCTCTCCCAAAAAAGTGATGACAGTAGGATCACTACTCATATCCTTTAGATATTTTGATGCTTGGACATAAGTGGGAGCATTGTCGCTAAGAATGAGTTGAGGGAATGAACGACGGGCACAAAACCGTCTAAACGCCAGCATAAATTCTTCGCTAGACATATTATCACATAGTTCTAGGTGTACCGCTCGAGACGTCGCACAGGTAAACAATAATATATAAATCTTCTCATGCTCCCTCGTCTTCAATGCCCCTGTGTAATCTAATCCTACCGCTTGGAAAGGTTCTACGTGCTTTACACGGCATTCAGGTAGAGGTGGAGCTGGTCCAGTTGCATATGGTTTACCCTTTAGTCTCTGGCATATTACACACTTTCTCACTACGCGTCGAGCTACTTGTCGAACTCTGGGTATCCACCATGTGAGACGTAAATTTGATATAATATGACATACCCCGTAGTGTTTTACTTCCCTATGTGCACGTATGATCAATAGATCAGTAACGTGATGTCTTGTTGGCATAAGTATAGGTCGGTTTGTGCCGTCTGGTACACCCGACCACTTCAGGCGACCCTCACACCTGATGAGGCCATTGTCTAGGTGCAACCTTAGTTGACGCACTATATTAGGCATTAATGTCTTATTCGAGCTTTTCAAGGATTCTAATTCATTGGAAAAGGTTTCTACTTGAACCAATTTGATCAAAGTTACTTCAGCTGCTTTAAATTCACGAGCATCAATGTTGTGACCCCTGTTGCAGAGTTGGCCCGTTACTTTAAGCTTGAGATTGGATACATATCGCAACACCCAAGCTACAACTCTGACTAATTTATTATAGTCACCGAATCTTGCCCACTTTATGATAGGACCCGGTGGCTCATTTGGTTGGGCTGTAACTGCCACTGTTTCCAGTGGCAGAAGTCCCTCACCTACAGCATGCCATATCGTCCATTCACTTTCATGGAGCAGCCACTTTGGACCATGCCACCACAATTCGGACTTCATTAACTGGCTAGCCGTTATACCCCTAGTTATGAGATCACTAGGGTTTTCCTTTGTATTTACATAATGATAAGCAACATCTGGCAAAAGGACTCTAATCTCATCTACCCTATTCCGCACATAAACTGGCAGAGACTTCTTGCTATGTATCCAGTTGAGTGCGACCTGACTATCGCACCATACATGAACGATTTCAATATTTAATTCGCTCTCGTATGCTGCGCGTACATGTTGCACCAGACGTGCTAATAGCAGCATGGCAGTCAATTCCATTTTAGGGATAGTTACCTTTTTAACCGGGGCTACTTTGGCCCGGGCTGTAACTAAATGTGCCCCAAATGAAGTAACAACATATATGGCTACCCCGTATGCCGTGGCGCTAGCATCGCAAAACGTGTGTAACGTAACGTCACCGAACGCCGCCACTTTACGAGGTATAGGTTTAGTACATAGGATGGCATATTCATTCAACAACAATGTCCCTCGGTCATTCAGGTCCTCGGGCAAACTGTCATCCCATCCTATTTTACGTCTCCAAACTTCCTGCATTAGAATCCTAGCTCTTATGGTAACAGGTAATGCTAGACCCAAAGGATCAAAAAATTGCGCAACTTTGCTCAACAGACTTCATTTTGTGTGCGCTCCTGTCTGCTGAGCAAAAGACCTTGTTTGAAAAGTTAGTATGTTATGTTTAGGTTGCCAGATCATCCCCAAATTTCTGGACTTTTCCTGGTTAAGAGATGCCGTACCATCCACCTGTATTAAACTCTGAAGATCTTCACTATTAGTAACCCACTCGCGGAGAAATAGATGTGCATCCGCAAACAATCTGCGTGCTTGCCAGTATGCATACAACAAATCATCTTGACTATCGCTAGTACCCTGCAAATTGTCAATGTATAATCCGCGAGATAGTTTACTTGTGTCCTCATGAGTGTCAGCTAGATGTTTTCTGATTGTGGCATTTAACAAAAACTGCGAGCAAGTGGCCCCAAAGAGTACAACCCGAAAACGGTATATTATGATGGGACTTTCAGAGTCGCTAATGTCGCTGAACCAAAGAAAGCGGGTAACATCTCTATCTTCCTCCTTGAGCTTGACCATCAAGAATGCTTTCTCGATGTCACTGGTATAGGCGTACTTCCCCAGCCTAAACCGCAATAGATGTTGGGACAGGTCCGACACCATGGACGGACCTGTCAACAGGCAGTCATTCAGACTGGGTTGTTGACCTTGGTGGGCAGAACAGTCATACACCACCCGTATTGGTGTGGTGACGCTGTCTTTCTTTACCCCATGATGGGCCAGATAGTGAACCCTACCCTTCTTACACGGTTCCTTGACATCGACTCTCTCTATAAAGCCCCTATCCTCATAACTCCGAAATACATCGTCATACGCCTGGCGCGTGCTCGGTTCGTTAGACAATTTCCGCTGCAATGCGCGCAAGCGACCTAATGCCAAACCATAGTTGGTAGGCAGGCTTATCTCACTGTTCTTCCAGGGTAAACTAACTTTATATTGCTTGTCTGAGGCACAGTAGCACACAGACTCGTCAAACCTTTGTAGCGCAACTTCCGAGTCATAATCAGTCTCCATAGGATTAATGCCTATATGATCCAATCTCCACAGTCGTTCCAGGTCGAACTCGGCAGCCATCTTAGGGTCACTAGGTTGGGAATCCTCCCTTCCCAACTCCTCTGCCGCGGTTACATTGACTCTATATATCGAGACCGTGTCGACCAGGACCTTTGACTGTGTAGTATGCACCTTTCCGCTCATGCAGTATCCAAATTTAGTGGGGATTAAAATTACACCACACATCTTTTTAAATCCAGGGTATACTACTTCATAATAATGATCCACACCAAGTAGAACATGCACCTCACTCTGATTTCCCATGGGATCTGACAAGTTAACCCCTTTGCTACGTAATGCGTGTTCCACCTTCTTCACACCCACAGATACATATTCTGGTAGGGTGTCTACTACGATACAAGTCATAAAGTACCGGTTTTTACGATAGAAATATGAAATCTCCGCTATCTCGTAGTCTTGTTTATCAGTAACCCCTGTGAAGCCCTGTAATCGAAGAGTCTCAGCCCCTACGATTCGGTGCTTCAGTCCCACTAGTACGGACCTCTTTATAAAGGAACGTTGAGACCCTTGATCTAGAAGTACCCGACAAACTTTGTTACTGTCATTACCTTCCATGGGAATCTATATTGTGGGCAATATAGTGGTGTCTTGCGTGCTACCTAGTGCCACAGTTGTAGTACCCTCATTTTTGACGTCTTTGACTTTATCTGCTGTAGGACACAACTTATCAAAGTGATGTCCTTTGCAGTGGCGACAGGGCCTTAAGTATGTAGCAGTACATTGTCCCTGCTTACCATGTTCTTCACTTAGACAACCTACACATAGCTTCAATCTTTTCGCCTGTGCTAGTTTTGTCTCATTTGTTGGGTATTTTATGCAGAAACTCCATTTATGTTTGTTGTTACATAGCTTACATAGAATCTGAGCAGGTTTCTTATACACACCCTCTTTCTTTACTTTAGTCCCCACTGTCATGCTTACTGTTCCCCTCTTCTCCACATTCTCACTCCCTCCCGACTCATACATTCTCCCTTTGTTCAACTGTAGATTATTGATCTCCTTACTGAACTGAGTTTTGAACTCCCCCAGCTCAAATGATCTTACCTTATCAAGTATTGCCATAGTAAGCTTCTGACGCAAGATAATGACTATCATTTCCTGCGTGGTAAGCCCTATGGTGTCTAGCGATCGAGTATGGCACTCCATATTTGCCCTGAAGTTTGTCAACTCATCAACCTTATACTGTGGTTCTGCGAGCCCCAACAAGGCAACGACATGGGCCATCTTCAACTGCTCTCTATCCCCGTATGTGGACTTTAATAAGTGTACCGCTTCAAGATAACTACCACCCACTACTGCAAAACCCTCTATTAAATGTAAGGCCTCTCCTTCCATTTGTCCCTTCAGATAGTGAAACTTGCGGACATTATCCAAAGAGGATTCATGAACCGTAGATCGAAATACGTCCCAGAAAGCTAACCACTCGGTTAACTTGCCCCCAAATGTAGGAAGATTGAGCTTTGGGAGGTGTACAGTATGTTTTGGGTCAGCCCTTCTATGGGCCTCATCATCGCCTCCCTTCTTACTTGCGACAGCACGCTGTAATAGGTACTTCGCTCTAAAGACAGGTTCGTCATCGAGGGCGCGATTATCACATTCTGTAACTATCTCTTCCTCCTCTGTCATGTCAGCCACAATCACCTCACTCAGAGCCGTAATACGACCGTGGGTAACCTGGACGTTTTCTAATCTAGCCTCCAATTCCTCTAGTTCAGCAGTAGTGATGAAAGTGTTGACGTCCACAATTAGCCTATTTATTACTCCCCGAAGTCCCGCCCTTTGATTTTTAGGGGCTTTGATCAGCACCCCACTAGACGGTGTCTCTTTACCGTTTTTATCCATTTTGCTTGCGAGCCTATAGGCTATGTATCTAAATATTACGTTACAAAAACAACGGCCAAATAATAGGCTACTTAAGAGACGCCAACCGGCGGACTTCTATGTTATGGAGAAAAAATAGTACACTAAATAGCAATACCTACTAATGGATCATATTGAACAAGAAAAAATGTTAGGTCAGGTCATATGTCACAGGAAGTCTGAAACGGAAAAGAAAATTATTGGGGAAAGACGATAGGTGGGAAGCAGGACTTAGGCAGGCGCAATGACACAACCCCGGCGTCCCTCTCTAGCCAACGCTTCGTTAGCCCTACAATCTTGTTATATAGGACTTGATTGGTGTCTAAGTCGAGGTGGACACCATCCTGGTCGAGGTCTCGGATGCTGAGTGTGATAGAAACAAAGCGGTGCTTCGTTTCTATTAACCGACACCTCAGGGCGCGGTTAACAGAATTTTTTATAGCCTGATATTCCGCCGCTGAGAACCCTCGGACTCTCGTCCGGCTCTCAATTGCCACGATCTTGCAGCTTCCTCCGGACTCACGCTCCAGATCCAGCGCCACCTCTTTAATTGTGTCAGCTAACTCGCGGGGTACTGTACCGGGGCGTATATCATTGCCGCCTATAAACAAAAAGATCATATGCGGCCTAAACCGTACCACTTGCCCCCACTGGGGGGAGGCTTTCAGGGTGTCAACGGTTGCTCCCGGTACCCCGAAGTAGGTCAGCCGGAAAGTTCTTTCCCCCTCTGACGCCCGATACGACTCAATACCTCCGTCAGCTGCCCTTAGCCTAGGTGCATAAGAATGCCTACTATGGCTATTCGCTGAGGTACCGCGCCTGAGGTACAGGGAGATAGCCAAGCCCCACCCCTCCGGGGTCCTTGCTCCTGCATCCCTGGGCTAATCCCTTGCTCATTGCCTAAGAATCCCTTACTGGTAGCTAGTTCCCGGGTCTGGGCACCAATGTGGCAAGCTATCAATGGAAGTTAAATATTACTAAGCTATAATGAATCAAATAAAATCAATCTAAATGAATACTCTATATCTAAATTGAATTCAATCTGAAACAAGCTAATTTATATCCAAAGGTCTCACATAATAAATGTATATAATTATAGGGTAAGGTTATAAGGGTTAATATTAGCCAGGAATTAACTCACCAATAGTTCCACGTGGCAATGAGGCAAGGGAGAACGTTTTACCCAATATGGTGGTGGACAATGGGGAACGAGACTTCGGTCCCAAGACACGAGTCAAGTTAAAGAAAGAATAAATGATTACATGGGAATGGACATGAATAATATGCTTATCTATCAGTCAGTCATGATGTCGATGAGAGCGTCGTGATGGTGTAGTTGTGTGTATTGCTGTATGTGTATTGTGATTAGAGGCACAAAAGCACGATCAACTGAGGACGGAAAATTAGATGTTAACTGGTTGGTGTTCGTGAAGGCTCTTGCGTACCTCAAAAGCACACCTTGCTGCCTTGGCAAACCGCCAGGAGCCCAAATTATCGTACCGCATTTAGGTTGCTCTATACGATAAATTATATTAATATATACGATAAATTCATATATACTACATAAGACCATGGCAATATTGCTTAATAGCATATTAGGCCTTTTATAACTTAACTTATTTACAATCTTATAATATACGATCTACTCGTCCTACGTCGTGCTGTAGGAGAGATCGTGACGTCACAGAGACATACAAGATCACAAAAGAGTCATATTCCATCGTATTTATACGATACATGCCATTACATGCCATGACTTCATATGAGCCATACCGGTCCCAATTCAATATGGCAGTAGGGGCAACCGGTACCGGCAATGACTTCTTGACTCATGTTACAACCCACAGTGGTGTCCCCTCCTATTGAGCCCCCCATTGGGCCATGATCAGGCCATAGTATTTGGTGAGGTAGCCATGTGGGCCCTCCCCCACCAAAGCGAAGAAGCAACTAAGGACACGTATGAAATCCCTCTGGTGACTAAATCACTGGGGTTGTCCTGCGTGGACACATAATGAAAATGAGCGCCAGGGACTAATGACTTTATCTCATCAACTCTATTCTGAACATAGTTAGGCAATATCTTCTTACTAGACAACCAGCATAGGGTTATCTGGCTGTCCGACCAGAGGTATATATTCTCTATAATCAGCTCGTCCGCGTAGGCCTCACATATATAACATACGAGACGACCTGCGAGAAGAACAGCAGTCAATTCCATCTTAGGTATGGTGAGGGACTTAATAGGCGCCACTTTAGCTTTGGCCATTACTAACCTACTCTCCTCTTCACCCACCGCATAGGCCGCTACACCATATGCTACAGAGCTAGCATCACTAAATAGGTGCAGCGTAACCCTCTTAGAATTAGTGACCTGACGGGGAAACATGATACCTGTACTATCTCTCATGTCGTCATAAATACCCTGCCAGTTAGCTCTCATGTCATCTGGAATGGGTACATCCCACCCACACTCTAATCTCCACAAGTCTTGTACGAACCTCCGCGCCCGGATGGTTACCGGTAGCAACACTCCTAGAGAATCGAACACACTCGCGGTTAGACTTAGAGCCTCGCGTTTTGTAACCAATGCTACTTCCGCGGAAATTAACCTGTAACATATCCTTATCAGTTAGCCATGCAACGCCAAGTACCTTAACCCCGTCTTGTTTGGTGGAAGCTATACCCTTCATTTGCAACAGTTCCCGCAAGCTCCCATTATTTGTAACCCACTCACGTAAAGACAGGTTAGCGCTGGAAAATATTCTACGGGCATCCCAACATTGTTGTTACAAATCACTTACATCATCACCAGTCCCCTGCAAGTTATCAATATACAACCCCTTTTTGAGCTTATTAACTACCTCACTGTTCTCCTGTATCATAGACAGGTGTTTTTGAATGGTAGCATTAAGGAGGAACTGGAAACAGGTGGCCCCGAACAGAACTGCACGGAACCGGTAGACAATGTAAGGACTTGCAACATCCAAGGGATCAACGGGCCACAGAAACCTAGTAGCATTCCTATCCTTCTCACTCAATCCCACCATGAGAAATGCTTTCTCTATCACTCACCCAGGCAAATTGATGACATCTAAAGCGTAGAAGTACCTGGGTGAGGTCAGCCACTAGCGATGGACCTGTATGGAGACACTCATTCATACTGAACGCCCCCTCGTCCATCCTAGCCGAACAGTCAAACACTATCCGTACAGGCGTAGTAACACTATCTTTAGTAATACCATGGTGAGCTAAGTAGTGAATGGGATGACCAGCTTGATTCCTGTTTTCTACCCTTTCAATAAACCCCCTTTCTATCTGATCATCCAGATCCTTTGTATACTGTTGACAGTAGTTGGGAACTTTTATAAATTTACGCTGCAATCCTCTCATTCTGCCCAGGGCTAACTTAAAGTTATCAGGTAATTTATCTATGTAATCTCTCCACGGCAGTTCCACTATATACTGTCCCTGTGCTTCGGAATACTGTACCGTTTCAGAAAATCTATCCAATACTCTCTCCCCATCCTTACCAGTCTCATTAGGACTTATACCAATATGGTCCAAGTGACACCAAGTCCCATAGAGCTGTCAGATACTTTAATTCTGGAGAATTCCTGCCAACATCTTCCTGTATCACCACTAAAGGGTCTACTGCTAACTTAAGAACAGTGACTAAAGGGGCAGTTACACATGCCCGAATTTTTGCCACCCAAGCAACTTTTGTCACCGCTACGGGCGTTGGCTAGCTTCCACTGATCAGGTATAGTTCCAGACTGCAAGGATTTATTGAATAGCAATGTCAGTGGTTTAGAGAGCTCATCCTTAGCTTCATTTAGGACTCTAGGTGAGATTGTATCAGGTCCAGGTGTTTTATTTACATTGAGTTTATCTAAACAATTCAATACTTCTCTCTCTGTAATGGTGATATTACTTAGAACATCTGAATTATCAATCTGAATCGGCGATGGTGTAGGGACATCACTGAGGTCTTCCATTGTAAAAACTGATGCAAAGAAGGTATTGAGGGCATTACTCATTTGTACTTCGTCTTTGGTGTGTTCTCAATTTTCATCGACTAACGGTCCAACAGTTGAAGTAACTCCTTTTTTCTTTCTGATATAACTATAGAATTCTTTCGGGTTTGTTTTACTTTGATTCGCAACATGTAACTCCAGGGTCTTTTTACTTTGCTTAATTACCTTTTTGGCTTTGCGTTGTAGCTCTACAAATTTCATCCGTTCTTCGTCATTTTGTAAGGATTTGAATCTATCATTAGCAAACTTTTTAGAAAGCAAACAGTTTGAAATATCTTTATTCCACCATTTGGGCTTATTATTATGGCCTGCACGCCGTATTTTCGATGGTATGCAGTCCTGCACTGCTTTTAGGTAAGTGGTTTCGAATAATTCCCAGATGTATTTATGTTGTTATTGTTAATTAAAAAGCTCCAGTCAGTTTCTTTAAACATAGCTCTAAGTTTATGAAAGTTTGCTTTCTTGAAAATAGGGACTTTTTCGATGCTGCTATTTGGTTCGTTACTAGTAAACTTTAAAGTGAAAGTTATTGTACGCTGGTTGCTGTTACTGAATTCATCACTAACATTCAAATTCTCTATTAATTCTTCTTTTGTTGAAAGTACAAGGTCAAGAACGTTATTACCACAGGTCGGCGATCGAACAAATTGATAGAGTGAACTCTCTTGCATGTTCGCATACAAGTCATGTCCGGAGTGTGAAGTAAGAGTATCGCCCCACTTGGTCACAGGTAAATTAAAGTCGCCAAAAAATGCGGTATCTTGTGAGTTACTTACATCTGCAATTTGTTCATAAATTTCTCGGTCAGTTTGCACTGATTGAGCTAGAGGTCTGTATATTAATGCAAGTATTATTTGTGTACCTTTATTATTCTTTATTAGCACAAAAGATGTGTCGAAGTTCACAATTTGAGATTTTGACACGAGGGTTGGGTTAAGACTTTCTTTGATATAAAATAAAACACCACCTCCATTTTAATTTATTCGGCTGTTCTCAAACATTACATAACCGGGAAGTGAATACTCTGCTAAAAAGTCTCTATCTTCTGTATTGAGCCAAGATTCTGTTATGCCAATCACATCATTCTAGTTCCTCTAAATCTGAAAATTTATTGCGTATGCTACGAGTGTTTGCATAGAAAACCTTTAAAGTTGCGGTTTTAGAACTCATAGAACGTTCTTTAATCAAATTTTCGGTTCTAGTCGGATCTACATTTACATTCATGGCTGTCCTCGGTCCTCGGTCGTGATCCCTGGCGGTTTTAAATTTGGGTCGTGTTGGTGGAGCTTTTTCCAAATTCGCGGTTCTTGACGGATTAGCATTTAATTCCTTTGCAGGTTGCCGCCCTCACTGTCTTCGGTCCTCCTTCCTGGTTGTCCTGTGCCGAGTCGATTTCTTCTCCGAAAATCCTTCACCGCATCGTTGAGAAGACGCCCAAAACATGCTGCTCCCACCTGGTTCAGATGAACTCCATCATCCGAAAACAAATAGTCATCGTAGTAGAAATTGTCCCAGGTGTCGACGAATCCCACGTTCTCCTTCCTGCAGAGGTTTGCTAGACAACGATTTGTGCTGGTGGCTATGTTGTAAGAGAGAGAGAGAGAGAGTGTTACTGTATCTGAGAAATCTTCACTATCCATATTATTAATACTAATGGGATATGTTTAGAGAGAGAGAGAGAGAGTTAAATAAATGTAATCAACAAGGAATAAGTTTAGAGAGAGAGTGAAGTAACGGGGATGAGAAAGGCATGTAGGATAGCTACCATACAAGAGAATAGAAAAGACAGGAGAAGAAGCCAACAGGAGAAATGGGAAACTACACAAGTTTCCCATGATCTAAAGGAAAACGGAACAGAGGTATCCTGTGTATTATTCCTAGGGGGTAGAGGAGAAATAGATATAAATTAAATAAGTAAACCTGGAAAGATGAATTGGCCTAGGCTATAACAATGTTACCGGTCGGCGGTTGACTTACTTGTTAACATGTATGTGTAGGCTATCTGTGGTAGTCCCAATAATATCTATGAAGTAATTCTAATATCACAGGAACTTACCTGTGATGTAAAGAGTGTAGATTAGGTGATGGACATGTCGGTAGGCGAATATCAGGGAAGTTCTGGTGTTATATGTCAGCAACTGGTGGTCTGCTGTTGGCGGTAACAAGCCTGTGTCAAGTGTGTTCAAGGTTCCCTTTGTCGTAAGAATATAAAATATATTTAAGGGTTTTATATCATCCCCCGTGATTAAATAATAAGGGAAAATAATAATAAGATATAATTGGTGTAACCACAGTAATATTTATCCACAAAGATAAATAAAGTTATGCGTATAAACAAAAAGGAACCAGCTGTCGTAAACCCGGGAAATTCAAACTACGGTATCTATACTAGGATTCACGACATACTCCGTCACCAATTATATACAAAGTATTTACAATTTTCCCGTCCCAATCATGGATCGCCACAATTGGGAGGAACCCAAAGCAGCCCGACGTGAAGGCCTCTGAGGGGTATCACCTCGGTCCGATCCAGTAGCAGGAAGGATATTATCAGAGTTAGGCTTGCTGTCGCCATCCACTACCTCTAAATCTATCTCTAGCCGGTATAGCTTAACCCTTAATTAGCGGCTCACCACATAAGTCGAGTTAAATAAAGCTGGACTATGTGGCGGCGCTCGACATAGGTCGAGTGGCAATTTCAGCACGTAATGTTGCTGAGAGAGAGAGACAAGTGGTGGCAGGAGACTAGCGAGCGTATGACTGCTCCAGACCACCGCGGCGAACCTACTGACACGAATCTCAGCTCCCTCCTCCCTCTCTCACTCGCTACATACTGAAATATATGGGGAAAGTACCGAATTACATGCTTTTTGCACTCGCGTTGCACGGTTATTGCAAGAAAACTAGCCATCATAAAAGGATCGTTATGGTGTCATTCGAAAGCTCTGTTTATGCCCTTTCAGGGATAGGTACTTGTTTTACGTTCTGGGTCTTATTTAGGCATGAAAATGATCACGTAAACAGCCCTATTTTGGCTAAAAACACCCCGCTGGGCGGTACATATAAATAAACCGCATAGGCCGCTCGTAAGGTGTTAACCACCGGTCTGGTGGTCAAACCGGCTGTTTTTTTTACCTGAACTACCCTACATTCGTGGTCAGGACCACGAAGAAGTTTCATTATCCGACCTATACGCCAAAAAAGTCGGGGGCCGTCATCATGTACTAGAACGACGTCCCCAACTTGCGGCGATGATATCCCTCTTTTTACCATTAAGCGACGATGTTGCTCCCTGAGTGATATTAAATAATCAGTGCTCCACCTTTTCCACAGGTCATGTGAGAGTTTTGTTACATATTGGAAGCGTTGGTTGACGGAATCGTTGTTACGCTACGTCGTGTCCTTGAGATCTTCATCCATGACTTCTCGCCTTGGAAAGCTTCTGATCCGCCTCCCATGAACCAGTTGTGAAGGAGTGATGGGTAGAGGGTTTCAAGATCACTGTACGTGTAGCCAAGCGGGCGATCATTGACTGTGGCCTCGAGCTCCAGTAATACCGTATTCAGTTCCTCTGAGGTAACCAATGCTCGACCCAGTACCTTCTTTAAGCCAGCCTTTAGATGCCGATGACCCGTTCCCATATGGCACCGAACCATGGCGCCCTGGCCGGTATAAACCGCCACTCGCACTTGACGTCCGCTAGAGTACCTTTTAACCTTGCATCATCTATCAACTCTCGTAATGTACTGGCTCCGCTAACAAATGTGGTGGCATTACCACTATCATAATCTCAAGGTAACCCCTCCCGCTACTAAACCTACGGAACGCAAGCACAAATGATTCGCAGGAGAGGTTAGACACCGTCTCTACATGGACCGCTCTAGTAACTGCACAGTTGAATAAGACTACATATAATTTGCTTACAGTAGCCCCCTTTTCTATTACTGGTAAGGTACCTGTGTAGTCAACCCCCGTTACCTGGAAAGGACTCACTTCCTGAACCCTAAACTCTGGCAATGGAGGGGCCTGTACAGCACGGTATGATGTACCTTGCAATCTCTTGCAGATGACACATCCCCTTAAGGCTTTCTTTACTACCTGTCTAATCTTCGGGATCCACCATCTTTGCCTTATGTAATTTACACCATAACTAACACCACTATGGTTACACACTTTGTGGCAGTAATTACTAAGGAGAGTGGCTATACGATGTTTATTAGGGATAAGGATAGGGTACTTGGCGAAATCATGTAAAGCTGACAAGTGTAGCCTACCTCTACAGCGTATCATGCCTCCCTCCATATAGAGGCCTAACTGCTTCACTATATTACTTGGTGTGCTCTGTCTTTTTGACAAATAGTGGTGTTCCTCAGAGTAAGCTTCTCTCTGAGCTACCTTAATCATGGCTGACTCTGCTGCTCTTAATTCCAGCACCGTCAAGTATGCCGGTTTTGCCTGATAGTTCCCTTGTGTCTTCTCTCTAAGAGTCCTAATAAACCTAAGGACCCATGCTGTGGCAAACTATCAATGGAAGTTAAATATTACTAAGCTATAATGAATCAAATAAAATCAATCTAAATGAATACTCTATATCTAAATTGAATTCAATCTGAAACAAGCTAATTTATATCCAAAGGTCTCACATAATAAATGTATATAATTATAGGGTAAGGTTATAAGGGTTAATATTAGCCAGGAATTAACTCACCAATAGTTCCACGTGGCAATGAGGCAAGGGAGAACGTTTTACCCAATATGGTGGACAATGGGGAACGAGACTTCGGTCCCAAGACACGAGTCAAGTTAAAGAAAGAATAAATGATTACATGGGAATGGACATGAATAATATGCTTATCTATCAGTCAGTCATGATGTCGATGAGAGCGTCGTGATGGTGTAGTTGTGTGTATTGCTGTATGTGTATTGTGATTAGAGGCACAAAAGCACGATCAACTGAGGGCGGAAAATTAGATGTTAACTGGTTGGTGTTCGTGAAGGCTCTTGCGTACCTCAAAAGCACACCTTGCTGCCTTGGCAAACCGCCAGGAGCCCAAATTATCTTACCGCATTTAGGTTGCTCTATACGATAAATTATATTAATATATACGATAAATTCATATATACTACATAAGACCATGGCAATATTGCTTAATAGCATATTAGGCCTTTTATAACTTAACTTATTTACAATCTTATAATATACAATCTACTCGTCCTACGTCGTGCTGTAGGAGAGATCGTGACGTCACAGAGACATACAAGATCACAAAAGAGTCATATTCTATCGTATTTATACGATACACTCCCCCCACAAAAAAGACCTGAACCCCACCTTAAACCTAAAGTTGCCCAGAGGCTATCTTCTGACGCCACAAGGCGACAGCGCCAGCAGCAGCGCGTCTGGGACGCGTCCCGGTCCGAGAATGATCACCATCAGTAAGAGGTGAGTCGTTCCTTTGAGAATCCTCGGACCCAGCAATAACAGGTGGAGCCTCCGATTGCAACGCGGAATCGAGCTCCAAAGCGTACAAACGTGCGATAGGACGAACAGTAGTTCCAGTGGCTGTCTTTAATAGCGTCACCCGCTCTACAGAGTCTGCCCCCTTGTATACCTCCAATACGCGGCCTAATTTCCAGTATAAACGAGGACTATCTTCTTTAATTAAAACAACTTCACCAACTATCTATCACCTACCACACCTTCCCACTCTGAACCTGTTTTGGTGACTAAATGGCATTACGATAGGGCAGACTGGGAGGGTCTTCAAGGTTTCTTTATTGATATTCCCTGGACCTCTTTCTTTTCTGATGATGCACACTCCACCTTGAGCCACATACAAGATTTTGTAAAAATTGGAATGGAAACTTTTATTCCTCATCAAAAGTACAGTAAAAGATCTAATTCACCTAAATGGTTTGACCATAATTGTGCTAGAGTAACTGAACAAAAAGCAATAGCCTACAATGCATACACAAGATCAAAAACACATGAAGCCTTTAATTACTTTAGAAACATCAGAAATCATGCCAAAACTGTATTAAACCTAACTAAATCAAACTTTCTCCATAAGCAGGCAATAAACTTCTAAATAATCCAAATGATAACAAAATATTTTGGTCTACTCTTAACTCATTCAAATCCAACTTCACTACTGCTTCATCCATTCCACCATTAAAATCTCCGACTGGCAATCTTGTAAGTGACCCACGAGGTAAAGCTAACCTTCTTGCAGATATTTTCTCCACCAACTCAACCTTAGATGAAATAAATCAAGATGTCCCTGTACTTAATTTTAATTCACCTGAAATTCCCTCACTTAAGATCCACACCAGACATGTCAAAACTATTTTGCAGAATCTCTCAGTAGATAAGGCTCCTGGTCCAGATGAAATTCCTCCAATAGTACTTAAGAATTGCTCCTTGGTGCTCGCTCCTGTATTGGCAAAATTTTTCCGTCTGTGTACTCATACCTCATGCTTCCCAGTACCCTGGAAAGAAGCAAACATCCATCCAGTTCCTAAAAAAGGTGCCTCTTCAGATCCATCAAACTACAGACCAATAGCTATAACTTCCACTCTTGGCAAAGTTTTTGAAATTATATTAAATAATCACATAATTAAGCATCTGGAATAATAAATTAATCAGTGATAGGCAATATGGTTTTAGACGATGTCGATCAACTGCAGACATTCTTTGCCTTCTTACGCATCAAATCAACCAAGCTACAGACCAACATGGTGAAACACATACAATAGCACTGGATATATCAAAGGCATTTGATAGAGTCTGGCATCAATCCTTATTGTCGAAGATGTCACACTACGGCCTTGCATCATTAGTTCCACTAATTTCTTCTTATCTTCATAACAGAAAAATACGTGTAATGGTAGATGGCCTTTATTCTCAATTTCACTCAATAAATGCTGGTGTTCCCCAGGGATCAGTTTTGGCCCCAACTCTGTTCCTCATTCATATCAATGATCTCATATCTACCACTCATAATCCAATACATTCCTACGCAGATGACTCAACACTCCACAGTTCCTTCACATTTACCAATTCTTTCACCCAACCCGATCTTATAAATTCAAAAATAAACACTGCAATTTCTCTGAACCGGGACCTTTCTAGAATTAATGAATGGGGACAAGAGAATCTAGTTTCCTTTAATGCACAGAAAACCAAGTACATTCAATTTTCTAACCGACAGAATCTCACTGACTCCCATATATTTTTTAATGATGTAAATATTCCTACTTCCCCTAGTATTGACATTCTCGGTGTAACATTAACTACTAACTTGAGCTGGACACATTATGTTAGAAGCATTGCTAAGAATGCCTCTAAAAAACTGGGACTCCTGTACAGAGTTCGAGAATTCTTCACTGACGAGCAGTTGGCCGTAATATATAAAAGTCATGTGCGCTCTCAGATGGATTACTGTTCACCTCTGTGGGGTGGAAGTGGAGTGGTTGCATTGAGGCAGTTGGACAAAATTCAAAATAAAGCTATTAGATTAATCAATAACCCTGCAATCACACAGGACCTTCCTACATTAGCCATACGAAGAAACGTTGCATCCCTTGCATTATTCTACAGATATTTTCACAGCAATTGTTCCGAGGAACTTGCTTCAATTGTGCCGCCTCTCCACATCTTTCCCCGTAGAACTAGGGCAGCTGAGAGCGCCCATGAATTTACACTTTCTCCTCCACAATGCAGAACTTCTGCTTATCAGAATTCATTTATCCCCAGAGCTACTACTCTTTGGAATTCACTTCCCTCGAATTGCTTTCCACAAACTTACAATCAACAAATGTTTAAATCCAGTTGTTACAAACATTTTATGAATGGAGGATGCCCTTAGGCACATGGACCTTTTTGTTTTATCTGTGTTTTTCCTTCCTCCGTTCATTGTCTCTTAAAAAAAAAAAAAAAAAAAAAAAACTGTAGGTGCCGTTGGTCTACCAGAGGGAGTAACACTCCTTTCCCTCAATGCTAGCAGATATTCACTAATCCACCGTTTCCTAAAATCCTCGATTATCCTGGATATATACTGGTATCTCTTAGACACCGCTACCTCAGAGTACAACGAGGGATCCTCTAACTCTACTATGGACTGAAAATCAGATGGAAACGCAGTCAATGGTTTCCCATATAGCAAGTGAGCTGGTGTTAATGGTAGTGGTTCTTGCAGGTCGGTGTACACATATGTAAGCGGGCGATCATTCACGACTGCCTCTATCTCTGTGAGGACTGTCGTCAACTCACTCTTCTTTAATAGAGCACGTCCTACAACCGCTCTGAGTCCTGACTTTACTATGCCGACACACCGTTCCCACATTCCACCAAACCAAGGTGCCTTAACTGGAATGAACCTCCATTCGCACTTCTTCTCTCCCAAAAAAGTGATGACAGTAGGATCACTACTCATATCCTTTAGATATTTTGATGCTTGGACATAAGTGGGAGCATTGTCGCTAAGAATGAGTTGAGGGAATGAACGACGGGCACAAAACCGTCTAAACGCCAGCATAAATTCTTCGCTAGACATATTATCACATAGTTCTAGGTGTACCGCTCGAGACGTCGCACAGGTAAACAATAATATATAAACCTTCTCATGCTCCCTCGTCTTCAATGCCCCTGTGTAATCTAATCCTACCGCTTGGAAAGGTTCTACGTGCTTTACACGGCATTCAGGTAGAGGTGGAGCTGGTCCAGTTGCATATGGTTTACCCTTTAGTCTCTGGCATATTACACACTTTCTCACTACGCGTCGAGCTACTTGTCGAACTCTGGGTATCCACCATGTGAGACGTAAATTTGATATAATATGACATACCCCGTAGTGTTTTACTTCCCTATGTGCACATATGATCAATAGATCAGTAACGTGATGTCTTGTTGGCATAAGTATAGGTCGGTTTGTGCCGTCTGGTACACCCGACCACTTCAGGCGACCCTCACACCTGATGAGGCCATTGTCTAGGTGCAACCTTAGTTGACGCACTATATTAGGCATTAATGTCTTATTCGAGCTTTTCAAGGATTCTAATTCATTGGAAAAGGTTTCTACTTGAACCCATTTGATCAAAGTTACTTCAGTTGCTTTAAATTCACGAGCATCAATGTTGTGACCCCTGTTGCAGAGTTGGCCCGTTACTTTAAGCTTGAGATTGGATACATATCGCAACACCCAAGCTACAACTCTGACTAATTTATTATAGTCACCGAATCTTGCCCACTTTATGATAGGACCCGGTGGCTCATTTGGTTGGGCTGTAACTGCCACTGTTTCCAGTGGCAGAAGTCCCTCACCTACAGCATGCCATATCGTCCATTCACTTTCATGGAGCAGCCACTTTGGACCATGCCACCACAATTCGGACTTCATTAACTGGCTAGCCGTTATACCCCTAGTTATGAGATCACTAGGGTTTTCCTTTGTATTTACATAATGATAAGCAACATCTGGCAAAAGGACTCTAATCTCATCTACCCTATTCCGCACATAAACTGGCAGAGACTTCTTGCTATGTATCCAGTTGAGTGCGACCTGACTATCGCACCATACATGAACGATTTCAATATTTAATTCGCTCTCGTATGCTGCGCGTACATGTTGCACCAGATGTGCTAATAGCAGCATGGCAGTCAATTCCATTTTAGGGATAGTTACCTTTTTAACTGGGGCTACTTTGGCCTGGGCTGTAACTAAATGTGCCCCAAATGAAGTAACAACATATATGGCTACCCCGTATGCCGTGGCGCTAGCATCGCAAAACGTGTGTAACGTAACGTCACCGAACGCCGCCACTTTACGAGGTATAGGTTTAGTACATAGGATGGCATATTCATTCAACAACAATGTCCCTCGGTCATTCAGGTCCTCGGGCAAACTGTCATCCCATCCTATTTTACGTCTCCAAACTTCCTGCATTAGAATCCTAGCTCTTATGGTAACAGGTAATGCTAGACCCAAAGGATCAAAAAATTGCGCAACTTTGCTGAACAGACTTCTTTTTGTGTGCGCTCCTGTCTGCTGAGCAAAAGACCTTGTTTGAAAAGTTAGTATGTTATGTTTAGGTTGCCAGATCATCCCCAAATTTCTGGACTTTTCCTGGTTAAGAGATGCCGTACCATCCACCTGTATTAAACTCTGAAGATCTTCACTATTAGTAACCCACTCGCGGAGAAATAGATGTGCATCCGCAAACAATCTGCGTGCTTGCCAGTATGCATACAACAAATCATCTTGACTATCGCTAGTACCCTGCAAATTGTCAATGTATAATCCGCGAGATAGTTTACTTGTGTCCTCATGAGTGTCAGCTAGATGTTTTCTGATTGTGGCATTTAACAAAAACTGCGAGCAAGTGGCCCCAAAGAGTACAACCCGAAAACGGTATATTATGATGGGACTTTCAGAGTCGCTAATGTCGCTGAACCAAAGAAAGCGGGTAACATCTCTATCTTCCTCCTTGAGCTTGACCATCAAGAATGCTTTCTCGATGTCACTGGTATAGGCGTACTTCCCCAGCCTAAACCGCAATAGATGTTGGGACAGGTCCGACACCATGGACGGACCTGTCAACAGGCAGTCATTCAGACTGGGTTGTTGACCTTGGTGGGCAGAACAGTCATACACCACCCGTATTGGTGTGGTGACGCTGTCTTTCTTTACCCCATGATGGGCCAGATAGTGAACCCTACCCTTCTTACACGGTTCCTTGACATCGACTCTCTCTATAAAGCCCCTATCCTCATAACTCCGAAATACATCGTCATACGCCTGGCGCGTGCTCGGTTCGTTAGACAATTTCCGCTGCAATGCGCGCAAGCGACCTAATGCCAAACCATAGTTGGTAGGCAAGCTTATCTCACTGTTCTTCCAGGGTAAACTAACTTTATATTGCTTGTCTGAGGCACAGTAGCACACAGACTCGTCAAACCTTTGTAGCGCAACTTCCGAGTCATAATCAGTCTATATGATCCAATCTCCACAGTCGTTCCAGGTCGAACTCGGCAGCCATCTTAGGGTCACTAGGTTGGGAATCCTCCCTTCCCAACTCCTCTGCCGCGGTTACATTGACTCTATATATCGAGACCGTGTCGACCAGGACCTTTGACTGTGTAGTATGCACCTTTCCGCTCATGCAGTATCCAAATTTAGTGGGGATTAAAATTACACCACACATCTTTTTAAATCCAGGGTATACTACTTCATAATAATGATCCACACCAAGTAGAACATGCACCTCACTCTGATTTCCCATGGGATCTGACAAGTTAACCCCTTTGCTACGTAATGCGTGTTCCACCTTCTTCACACCCACAGATACATATTCTGGTAGGGTGTCTACTACGATACAAGTCATAAAGTACCGGTTTTTACGATAGAAATATGAAATCTCCGCTATCTCGTAGTCTTGTTTATCAGTAACCCCTGTGAAGCCCTGTAATCGAAGAGTCTCAGCCCCTACGATTCGGTGCTTCAGTCCCACTAGTACGGACCTCTTTATAATGGAACGTTGAGACCCTTGATCTAGAAGTACCCGACAAACTTTGTTACTGTCATTACCTTCCATGGGAATCTGTATTGTGGGCAATATAGTGGTGTCTTGCGTGCTACCTAGTGCCACAGTTGTAGTACCCTCATTTTTGACGTCTTTGACTTTATCTGCTGTAGGACACAACTTATCAAAGTGATGTCCTTTGCAGTGGCGACAGGGCCTTAAGTATGTAGCAGTACATTGTCCCTGCTTACCATGTTCTTCACTTAGACAACCTACACATAGCTTAAATCTTTTCGCCTGTGCTAGTTTTGTCTCATTTGTTGGGTATTTTATGCAGAAACTCCATTTATGTTTGTTGTTACATAGCTTACATAGAATCTGAGCAGGTTTCTTATACGCACCCTCTTTCTTTACTTTAGTCCCCACTGTCATGCTTACTGTTCCCCTCTTCTCCACATTCTCACTCCCTCCCGACTCATACATTCTCCCTTTGTTCAACTGTAGATTATTGATCTCCTTACTGAACTGAGTTTTGAACTCCCCCAGCTCAAATGATCTTACCTTATCAAGTATTGCCATAGGAAGCTTCTGACGCAAGATAATGACTATCATTTCCTGCATGGTAAGCCCTAGGGTGTCTAGCGATCGAGTATGGCACTCCATATTTGCCCTGAAGTTTGTCAACTCATCAACCTTATACTGTGGTTCTGCGAGCCCCAACAAGGCAACGACATGGGCCATCTTCAACTGCTCTCTATCCCCGTATGTGGACTTTAATAAGTGTACCGCTTCAAGATAACTACCACCCACTACTGCAAAACCCTCTATTAAATGTAAGGCCTCTCCTTCCATTTGTCCCTTCAGATAGTGAAACTTGCGGACATTATCCAAAGAGGATTCATGAACCGTAGATCGAAATACGTCCCAGAAAGCTAACCACTCGGTTAACTTGCCCCCTAATTTAGGAAGATTGAGCTTTGGGAGGTGTACAGTATGTTTTGGGTCAGCCCTTCTATGGGCCTCATCATCGCCTCCCTTCTTACTTGCGACAGCACGCTGTAATAGGTACTTCGCTCTAAAGACAGGTTCGTCATAGAGGGCGCGATTATCACATTCTGTAACTATCTCTTCCTCCTCTGTCATGTCAGCCACAATCACCTCACTCAGAGCCGTAATACGACCGTGGGTAACCTGGACGTTTTCTAATCTAGCCTCCAATTCCTCTAGTTCAGCAGTAGTGATGAAAGTGTTGACGTCCACAATTAGCCTATTTATTACTCCCCGAAGTCCCGCCCTTTGATTTTTAGGGGCTTTGATCAGCACCCCACTAGAAGGTGTCTCTTTACCGTTTTTATCCATTTTGCTTGCGAGCCTATAGGCTATGTATCTAAATATTACGTTACAAAAACAACGGCCAAATAATAGGCTACTTAAGAGACGCCAACCGGCGGACTTCTATGTTATGGAGAAAAAATAGTACACTAAATAGCAATACCTACTAATGGATCATATTGAACAAGAAAAAATGTTAGGTCAGGTCATATGTCACAGGAAGTCTGAAACGGAAAAGAAAATTATTGGGGAAAGACGATAGGTGGGAAGCAGGACTTAGGCAGGCGCAATGACACAACCCCGGCGTCCCTCTCTAGCCAACGCTTCGTTAGCCCTACAATCTTGTTATATAGGACTTGATTGGTGTCTAAGTCGAGGTGGACACCATCCTGGTCGAGGTCTCGGATGCTGAGTGTGATAGAAACAAAGCGGTGCTTCGTTTCTATTAACCGACACCTCAGGGCGCGGTTAACAGAATTTTTTATAGCCTGATATTCCGCCGCTGAGAACCCTCGGACTCTCGTCCGGCTCTCAATTGCCACGATCTTGCAGCTTCCTCCGGACTCACGCTCCAGATCCAGCGCCACCTCTTTAATTGCGTCAGCTAACTCGCGGGGTACTGTACCGGGGCGTATATCATTGCCGCCTATAAACAAAAAGATCATATGCGGCCTAAACCGTACCGCTTGCCCCCACTTGGGGGAGGCTTTCAGGGTGTCAACGGTTGCTCCCGGTACCCCGAAGTAGGTCAGCCGGAAAGTTCTTTCCCCCTCTGACGCCCGATACGACTCAATACCTCCGTCAGCTGCCCTTAGCCTAGTTGCATAAGAATGCCTACTATGGCTATTCGCTGAGGTACCGCGCCTGAGGTACAGGGAGATAGCCAAGCCCCACCCCTCCGGGGTCCTTGCTCCTGCATCCCTGGGCTAATCCCTTGCTCATTGCCTAAGAATCCCTTACTGGTAGCTAGTTCCCGGGTCTGGGCACCAATGTGGCAAGCTATCAATGGAAGTTAAATATTACTAAGCTATAATGAATCAAATAAAATCAATCTAAATGAATACTCTATATCTAAATTGAATTCAATCTGAAACAAGCTAATTTATATCCAAAGGTCTCACATAATAAATGTATATAATTATAGGGTAAGGTTATAAGGGTTAATATTAGCCAGGAATTAACTCACCAATAGTTCCACGTGGCAATGAGGCAAGGGAGAACGTTTTACCCAATATGGTGGTGGACAATGGGGAACGAGACTTCGGTCCCAAGACACGAGTCAAGTTAAAGAAAGAATAAATGATTACATGGGAATGGACATGAATAATATGCTTATCTATCAGTCAGTCATGATGTCGATGAGAGCGTCGTGATGGTGTAGTTGTGTGTATTGCTGTATGTGTATTGTGATTAGAGGCACAAAAGCACGATCAACTGAGGGCGGAAAATTAGATGTTAACTGGTTGGTGTTCGTGAAGGCTCTTGCGTACCTCAAAAGCACACCTTGCTGCCTTGGCAAACCGCCAGGAGCCCAAATTATCGTACCGCATTTAGGTTGCTCTATACGATAAATTATATTAATATATACGATAAATTCATATATACTACATAAGACCATGGCAATATTGCTTAATAGCATATTAGGCCTTTTATAACTTAACTTATTTACAATCTTATAATATACGATCTACTCGTCCTACGTCGTGCTGTAGGAGAGATCGTGACGTCACAGAGACATACAAGATCACAAAAGAGTCATATTCTATCGTATTTATACGATACATGCCATTACATGCCATGACTTCATATATGAGCCATACCGGTCCCAATTCAATATGGCAGTAGGGGCAACCGGTACCGGCAATGACTTCTTGACTCATGTTACAACCCACAGTGGTGTCCCCTCCTATTGAGCCCCCCATTGGGCCATGATCAGGCCATAGTATTTGGTGAGGTAGCCATGTGGGCCCTCCCCCACCAAAGCGAAGAAGCAACTAAGGACACGTATGAAATCCCTCTGGTGACTAAATCACTGGGGTTGTCCTGCGTGGACACATAATGAAAATGAGCGCCAGGGACTAATGACTTTATCTCATCAACTCTATTCTGAACATAGTTAGGCAATATCTTCTTACTAGACAACCAGCATAGGGTTATCTGGCTGTCCGACCAGAGGTATATATTCTCTATAATCAGCTCGTCCGCGTAGGCCTCACATATATAACATGCGAGACGACCTGCGAGAAGAACAGCAGTCAATTCCATCTTAGGTATGGTGAGGGACTTAATAGGCGCCACTTTAGCTTTGGCCATTACTAACCTACTCTCCTCTTCACCAACCGCATAGGCCGCTACACCATATGCTACAGAGCTAGCATCACTAAATAGGTGCAGCGTAACCCTCTTAGAATTAGTGACCTGACGGGGAAACATGATACCTGTACTATCTCTCATGTCGTCATAAATACCCTGCCAGTTAGCTCTCATGTCATCTGGAATGGGTACATCCCACCCACACTCTAATCTCCACAAGTCTTGTACGAACCTCCGCGCCCGGATGGTTACCGGTAGCAACACTCCTAGAGAATCGAACACACTCGCGGTTAGACTTAGAGCCTCGCGTTTTGTAACCAATGCTACTTCCGCGGAAATTAACCTGTAACATATCCTTATCAGTTAGCCATGCAACGCCAAGTACCTTAACCCCGTCTTGTTTGGTGGAAGCTATACCCTTCAGGTGCAACAGTTCCCGCAAGCTCCCATTATTTGTAACCCACTCACGTAAAGACAGGTTAGCGCTGGCAAATATTCTACGGGCATCCCAACATTGTTGTTACAAATCACTTACATCATCACCAGTCCCCTGCAAGTTATCAATATACAACCCCTTTTTGAGCTTATTAACTACCTCACTGTTCTCCTGTATCATAGACAGGTGTTTTTGAATGGTAGCATTAAGGAGGAACTGGAAACAGGTGGCCCCGAACAGAACTGCACGGAACCGGTAGACAATGTAAGGACTTGCAACATCCAAGGGATCAACGGGCCACAGAAACCTAGTAGCATCCCTATCCTTCTCACTCAATCCCACCATGAGAAATGCTTTCTCTATCACTCACCCAGGCAAATTGATGACATCTAAAGCGTAGAAGTACCTGGGTGAGGTCAGCCACTAGCGATGGACCTGTATGGAGACACTCATTCATACTGAACGCCCTCTCGTCCATCCTAGCCGAACAGTCAAACACTATCCGTACAGGCGTAGTAACACTATCTTTAGTAATACCATGGTGAGCTAAGTAGTGAATGGGATGACCAGCTTGATTCCTGTTTTCTACCCTTTCAATAAACCCCCTTTCTATCTGATCATCCAGATCCTTTGTATACTGTTGACAGTAGTTGGGAACTTTTATAAATTTACGCTGCAATCCTCTCATTCTGCCCAGGGCTAACTTAAAGTTATCAGGTAATTTATCTATGTAATCTCTCCACGGCAGTTCCACTATATACTGTCCCTGTGCTTCGGAATACTGTACCGTTTCAGAAAATCTATCCAATACTCTCTCCCCATCCTTACCAGTCTCATTAGGACTTATACCAATATGGTCCAAGTGACACCAAGTCCCATAGAGCTGTCAGATACTTTAATTCTGGAGAATTCCTGCCAACATCTTCCTGTATCACCACTAAAGGGTCTACTGCTAACTTAAGAACAGTGACTAAAGGGGCAGTTACACATGCCCGAATTTTTGCCACCCAAGCAACTTTTGTCACCGCTATGGGCAACTTTTCTGAGACCCCAAAAAAGTGGTTACACATGGCAGAGTTGCTCGTAGCACAGATTGTAATGGCACTCTCACGTACACTCTTCCGTTCTCGGTTCGAAATGAATTGGTCTTAATTCGGCCATTTTAGCTTCCCATCAGTCACGCTATTAATACATCACAATCCCTATGATAAAGCTGAGCATATATAGAAACCAAGGTATGAATGACTATATTGCTCGCCATTACATAAAACAAGCGACATGAATCCACGTCTGTCGGTAAAAGTGCAAGTCAGTTGAAACAGTAGCACGCTCATGATTGGCTATCTTATCATTACCCTGATCATTTATTTATTATCTGTATTGCTCCTTATTTATTCATTAAACTAGATATGTTTAAGTAATTTTAATGATTACTTAATAAATTACAGTATTATCCGAATCTAAAGAGCTCTTAAAGAACACAGGAAACACAATAATAAAGTATATATCATAAAGTAAACACAAGCAAGATAAAGAAATGATAAACCAAGAAGTAAGCGAGAGAGAAGATTGGCTGACCCGGTTTCACCCGGTTTAGCCAATCACAGGCCTTGCTTTACGTATTACACATTTAAAATAGGCAGTGACAGTATTTCTTTCCTTGCTGGTGTTTACTGTATTATATGTACGATTTTATGTGTTCCATGTGGTATTTTATAGCTCTTAAGGTTCGGATATCACCTGTCACATTATAATTTTAAGTATTAAAACTTATTTCGTTTAATATAGCCTACTGTATATGGAATATACAGTATATATATCAATATATATTTAGGCTATAGGCTAAATATGGAATATATTTCCACGACATAGCCTATACTAATTCACGCCAAACACTATTACCGTAGACTGTATATGTAGGCTACTAAGTTATTTAAAGAGTAGCCTACTATTTAGCACGTCGCATTAACCGAACATATAATGCATAAATACGGTATTTTATCAAGATTACAAAGCATACAGAATACATAATTTGTAATACTGAAGGAAGTATTAGGCTAACCATTGCAGTAACGAAGCTACTATTCATATTAATTAGTTATAACAAATCGTTTACTGTTGCAAATTATAATTGTAAATTGATTATAATAACCAATATATGATACATTTAATCCCCTGAGAGAATATTCTTCCCATTCTTGCCCAAAGATATTGTAGGCTATTTGTACAAACTTGAAATTGCGCATTCATACTGTAGCCTACTTCTTGATTAAACCGTTTTCGCTCATCCCAATTTATTAAATATTATACTGTTATGACATATATATTTAAGGATTGAGCATTATTATAGTATATCAATGCTTGCACATCATAATATATAGTTATCACATTACTACTATTGCATGCAACCCATATTTATAGTTTCCGCAACAGGCGATGCGTCCCGTACGTTCGGGACGCAAAAGTTGCCCTATTCGGGTGACAAATGTGTCCAGAAAAAGGTGCTTGGGGCGCAAAAGTTGCTCGACGGAGCAACTTTTGTCACCGATTCGGGCAAATCGGGCATGTGTAACTGCGCCTTAACTCTACATGGGTCTCTTCTATATCTGACTGATAAGTGCCACTCAGTGCATAACCATAAATTGTGGGTAACATAACTATACTTCCTTCCCTGACATAGCCTGAATGTACAAAGTGGTAATAAAAGTCCGCCCCAATCAGTAACCCTATCATATCCCCATCAGTGATACCTGGATCGGCTAAATTGTAACCCCGAGCCTTGATAGCATTTACCTCCATCCCTAATCCTCTCCCTGGTTTGTATACTGGTAACTCCTCCACCACAACGGCCCTCAATTTACGCACCCTTCTTCTGTGATGATAGGTTAACTCTACTATTTCATACTCAGTACTACCAAGTGAGCCAGTAAATCCCTGGAGCCTTAGCTGTTCCTTACCGACCCTAATGTAATCAAGCTGCGATAAAGCAGAGCGCAAGACGAAGGTACGCTGCGAATATTTGTCCAACAAAGCTCTAACTTTACTGGTATGACCGTTCCTGTCGGTCAAGGGAATCTGAATGGTAGGTAACAACATTGCATTACGGCCCGAAGCCACAGCCATGGTCACTGTTGGTTCAGGGGCCACTGGTTGTCCAGTTTGTTCAAGGCGTGGCATCGGACACAAATAATTAAAATGTTTCTGTTGGCAGAATCGACACGGCCTAATTTTAGGGTTAGTACTCCCCTGGCTGCCATGTTCTGACGACAGGCACCCGACGCACAATTTCAATTGCCTTGCTCTATTGGCCTTAGCAGGACTGTTCTTGTATTTTGCACACTTTGCCCAAAAATGTCCTGTCTTTAAAGACAACTTACATCCATACTTCTACTTGGTATCGGGTTTCTGATACACTGCATATGCTGCTGTGGCGGTCGCCCCAAACTGTTCTAGTGGATTATGTCTACTTTCTAGATTGCACATTTCAGTCTTAAACATGCGAACATATTCATCCACATCCAGCCAGTTGTCTTTTAATTCACGCTTAATCACCTCAGAGAGTGCACTAGGAAGTTTATTATGCAACAGTACTGCACACATTTCACTTACTGTTACATCCATAGAGCGTAATGACTCTAATGCACACTCAAATGATGCGGAAAAATCTTCAGAGTACTGACCTCTTGACTAGGATGCGGGAGATTACACAGTTTCGCTATGTGAGCTGCTTTGATACAATCCTTTTGACAATAACTGTTTTTTTTAAATAGTGACCGCTGGTTCATCACTTGCAGCGACCAAACTAAACCCACTAACAATTTGTAGAGCCTCACCACTAAGTTGTCCCTTTAGATACGTAAATTTCTGAATGTCAGTTAAGTCTGTTTGGGAGTGAACACTACAATCAAAGAGCTCCCAGAAACCCACCCACTGTGTTGGATCCCCGTCAAAAATTGGCAACTTTAGGGAGGGTAGCTTAATACCCTTCTGTTTCCTACTTGCTGTGCTATCATGAGATCTACCAGTAGTGGTTGTCTGGAGAGCACTATCTAACTCAGCTAACTGACTGTTTACCTGATTAACATACTGAATATCTTTCACCATCTCCTCCTCTAACTGATCATCTGAATATAAGCTATACAACTCTACGTTATACGACTCGATATCAGCTAGGGCCTTTTCTACAGTGATTTTCACACCCCTTACATCATGCAGTGTAGCAGTATGTTCAATAAAATCAGACAGATTAGAGGTAAGCTTAGTAATCCCTCCCTACTTGGCGGCCCTGAACCACCGCAATGACTTTACTTTATCCTCCATTCTTAAAACATTTACGGTAACTAAAGCTTAAGGAACAACAATACTAATCGTCACTGTAGGCTAACCTATTCTAAACCTAGGCTAACCTATTTACATTGATGACGACAGCAACCAAGCAAATTGAAGCATGCAGATCGCGTGCCCCCTGTGAGTTTACAAATGATCAAAAAAATAAAAAGGGAAATTTACATATATCATATTACTCTACTTTACAATATTTACTTTACTATATTAAATTTTAACAAATTACAAAGTTAACGCCTGAAAAAGAAAGGAAAAGAAAGAGAAAGAATGACCAAGACTCCTCTGAAGGAGGAACAGCCGCAGCCGTCGTCGTAGTCTTGAGATCTAGTCTATTGCGTCGACTGCTCCTCCTCGGCCCTGTCCTTCTCCTCAAAGAAGGCACGCGCTCTGTCCAGTAGCCTATCTAATACCTTCCGGCGCCCTGGTGCATCTAAATGTACTCCGTCCCACAAGTCGGTCTTACTCATTCCCATGGCAAAGTACCTCTGCTTGGTGAATGGGAGATTTCTCCGCAAGCGGAGGTTCACACCATTTTTGGCCCTATTATATTCCTCGGGGGTCATACCCCTAGGGCTTGTCCTAGACTCTAGACTAACCACCAGACAGTGACCCTCAGTCTTTTGGTCGATCACTTCAGCTAGAGAATGGAGTCCGAGGGCCACCCGCTGAAGGTCAGTTTGCAGGGTCAAATCGTTGCCCCCGAGGATCAGGAACGCAAGATCCGGCTTGTAGATTAGGAGTGCATTCCAGGCTGAGGTCTGCCTGACAGTGCCCACCCTTGCCCCTGGTCTATAGAACTGCTTAACAAAAAAAGCAGGGCACTGCACTGGACAGTCCAGCGGAAAATCCCGGACATACGAATGTGCCCTTTCTCAAGGGCACAGGGTAACCACCGGACGATGGCTCAAACTCTTGGCCGACGGCCCCCCCCCCCCCCATATGCCCTTGCAGCTTCCCCGGGTGCACCCCTCAACATTTGTGCATTGGATCGCCCAGCTCTACACAAAGGCAGACAAGTCAGGCCTAATACCCCCCCCCCCTCCACTTCTTATCAATACATACAACAGATGGCCCAGAATCCTGGTCTCATGGCACCAATTATATCCTGTTTATTATTCCTAAGGGGTAGAGGAGAAAAAGATATAAATTAAATAAGTAAACCTGGCAAGATGAATTGGCCTAGGCTATAAAAATATTACCCATAGGCGATTGACTTACTTGTTAACATGTATGTGTAGGCTATCTGTGGTAGTCCCAATAATATCTATGAAGTACTTCTAGTATTAAAGGAACTTAGCTGTGATGTAAGGAGTGTAGATTAGGTGATGGACATGTCGGTAGGCGAATATCAGGGAAGTTCTGGTGTTATATGTTAGCAACTGGTGGTCTGCTGTTGGCGGGCACAAGCCTGTGTCAAGTGTGTTCAAGGTTCCCTTTGTCGTGACAATATAAAATATATTTAAGGGTTTTATATCGTCCCCCGTGATTAAATAATAAGGGAAAATAAACTAAGATATAATTGGTATAACCACAGTAATATTTATCCACAAAGATAAATAAAGTTATGCATATAAACAAAAAGGAACCAGCTGTCGTGAACCCGGGAAATTCAAACTACGGTATCTATACCAGGATTCACGACAAGAGGAGTGCCCCCTGACCTCAGGTCATTCCCGTTCTCTAAGGACCAGGAATTTAGGTCAGTCTCCCATACTAAAGAGTGGAGAACTGGACCAATTACCAGCAAGCTTTCAAACCACCTCGACCTATCACCAGCCTTCATTCGACCAGCAGCCAGACTTGCAGTATAACGAACAAATGTTTATTCAAGTTAGACATCAGAGACCGTAATCATGGAATGTTATCGAAACAAGTGGGGATAGTAGGACCGGCCTTGTAGTACCGTTCCGGATTACTAAAAATAATCTGGAGAACCTAGAAACTCACAGAGATATTAATTCAGACAGGAATAACCCCTGATTATTGTAGAATCACTAAAGTTGCAATTATCTTTGACCTAGACGTCATAACCACAACGAGGGTATTAAATAAAATACTTCAAATATCTATGTACATACCTATAGCCACCATGTATTTTTAGACTAAGTTTTACCTTCAAAAATTACATCACAACCATTCACTATGTCCTTCTAAAATGTAGTTACTACAAGTTAAACCTACAAAATAACTCGAACATAGTCTCACGGTAAATTAAAGAAAGTAAGCACCTCTACCTAAGTAATATCATCAAGGCTGAAAAGCACATGGTATCTAACTGAAGTAGAAACTGCCTCCTACTCCCCCCTCAAGAATACAGCCGGACCTGCAGTTTCCCTCTGATGCCATGACCTTGGATTCCTGTTCGTGAGAGGCCGTTCCCGTTGACGTCCAGCCAGCCGAATCTACGATCCACGTCGGCCAGACTTGTACTCGAACTAATACCCTCCCCAAACCTACCTTAAGTGTCTCTGAGTGACTTACATTGTGATTATTGATGTGAAGGTAAGGTAAAATATGCAAGTAATGCAGTGCTAATTCTTACTTAGATCTGTGCCCAAGATCGATATTTATCGCGTTGTGTATTAAACCTTCAGAAACCATATTAAAATTTGAGTGGATCTGTGCCCAAGATATAAGTTTAACTTGTGTCTAACATCTTATAAATCATAAGTACGCATACGTTACATACTGGTGTTAACTGATATCTAGCCGAATACTCACAGATTTTCCTTGTATATGTCCATTCTATTGTGTATGTATCAAGTCGAAGTTGAAGTATATAACGTGTATCTATTCCCTATTCAAATCCAACTTTTACCTAGAACCTACACTCAATTTCATATTTAATTTAACTCAGACTCTAGTTCATTTATAAAAATTATTACTGATTAGAATCTTAATTTGAGTCTTATTACTTCAAATATCCAATTTATGCTTTGTGATCCTGTGCGTTAACTTGTTTATAACTTATTTGCTTATTCTGTTATGAAATAGATAATTTCGATCCATCTCGTCTATGAATTCTAGCTTTGTATAGATCTATTATCTAATTATTTCACCATCTCGAATACGACGTCAATTTGTTCTGTATTCCTTATAGGAATCTGTTAACTTGTTCAGAACTCCTTCATACCTTATCAGGTATTTATATACCGGCCGCTTCAGAGATGGAGCTGCTTCGAGCCATGATGGATGCTTCGCATGTCTCACTCCCCAGACTGGAACAAGACCTCACGGGCTTCACCGTGTTGAGCGGTGGAATGTACAGGCTCTCAGCCTATGCCCGAGAGGGAGTAGTTGGAATATGGAAAAAAAAAAAAAAAAGTGCAACTTCGTCTTGTACGCCATTTTCTACTATTAGTATTATTATAACTATTAGTACACACTATTTTATTTTGTGTTCCTTAACCTCTTGTAGTCAAAATATCAATTGATTCGGTTAGGTTGTATTCAACATTTAATTCCGAGTCAGTAGATCTATATCATTAAATCTGAATTCCTCGGCCCGTGAGATTATTATTGCATATACCAGTTAAGTAATTATGTGTTCATAATATAATTTTCTCGCAATAAACTAGATACGTAATCAATTGTAAAAACAATTCAGCTCCCTTCCATTATTTAAAGTAAAGCATTCCTCCTATATTCAAGACAAATATCGCATTAACCGCATAAACTATTTTCCTCACCTCAGTCCAACAGATGACCTGTTGACTTACCTTGTCATATTTGTCTATGCACGGCCTACTTTGATTTTTCTTGGGCACATCTCGTCCCGCGTTCTTAAACGATAACTATAGAAATCTTTGTGCGGTTAACCTTATTGTTTAGTAAACAATTCCAGGGTTCATAACATCATTTTTTGATCTTAGAATACTTCACGGTAGATACTCAACTCTCATAAATATTATTATCAAGGGTTTATTCTATGTATATGTATGTCTACAGTATATATAATAGCATATTTCCACAGTAATACTATCCATTATTTTATGTTCATTGGTATGTTATTCAGACACCTTTGTGTATTCTAAATGTATTTAGTGATATACTTACTATTATTTATAATAGTTAAGTTAAATTTTAGTTCACGTTTCAGGTCCAGATACATAAGTTATTAAGACACCTATTATAACTAACTACACCAGATGGTGGTGATGGGCTGGTCTATTCGAGTGAGAACTGAGCGATCTCTGCCATACCCATAGCTTACTCTGACTGTTCCTTTTACTTATATATCTTCTAGATCTCAAGTGGCGGCGTCTTTTCCGTGGATTGACCTCCCTACTGCCAACCTAGAAGTTGGCAGATTGGGAGCCAAAGCGTCACATTTTTCCCTTACCCCTCAACTTTCCCTTCATAATTGCTGAGGGGCACAGGGCCTTGGGTGGGGCTTTGGTTTCCCAGGCGTTTCTGCACCCTCCTCAGCTCCCTGCCTTGGAGTGGCTTCGGTCACCCGGGCTTTGTTAGTGGTAAGCAGGGAGGATTTTGTGGGGGCGCTCGTTTATGGCCTTGGCCTTGCTTGAGACCTTGGGGCTGTTCGGCCAGACAGCCTGGGGAACAACAACAACAACAACAACAACTACACCAGATTCTCTTACTACTCCCAATTAGTAGCTAAGTGAACCTAATGATCTCATTCTATGCCATTTAATAATTGAGAGTATATAAAATTATCAATGTGAGTTTATTGTGTTTATTACAACCTGATTGAGTACATAATTGTGAATAAGAACGTGTTCGATGTGTTCCTGTTGAGCATATATTGAGTCTAAAAGTCCATAGTTGGATTTGAGTGAAGACAATAACGAAGCTAAGTTGTATAACAACCCGGCATAACAGAGAGAGAGAGAGAGTGTGTGTTTGTGAGAGAGAGAGAGTGAGAGTTACTATATCTGAGAAATCTTCACCATCCATAATATTAATACTAATGGGATAAGTTTAGAGAGAGAGAGAGAGAGAGAGAGAGAGAGAAAAAAAATAAAAATAAAGATAGAGAGAGAGAGAGAGAAAGGGGGGGGGTAAAATAATTGCACCACACACAATAAATAAGGCTTATGGTAAAATGTATTAGCCTTGTGATGTACAACTCCCATTATTAGTAAATGTCCTGAACATTTTTATTATATGTATTTTTATATTTATTTTGATTATATATTTGTTTATTTTATATATATATGTATTTTATATAATTATATTTATATATGTATGTATAATTATGTTATGTATGTATATATGTTATATATGTAAAATAAACGAATATTTATTCGTTTATTTTACTTGTGTGTTTTATATATATATTTTAAGTATTATTTGTTTTTGTTTATTATTATTATTATTATTATTATTATTATTATTATTATTGATGATGCTTTTGTCAGTAATTTTTATTTTTATGGACTTCCGGTCATGAGTGATGATGAAAGCATCATACAATAATCTTGTTGATTTATGTTCGTTTGTCATAACAGAATTAATTGGATCGTTGCACTTTTCATATCACTATTAGTTTGATAATTATTACCGTGTGTGTGTGTGAGAAAGAGAGAGAGAGAGAGAGAGAGAGAGAGAGAGAGAGAGAGAGAGAGAGAGAGAGAGAGAGATTATATTGGTCAAGCGAGCACACTAAATCTAAATGGCTCTGTTGATTTTGGCCTCCTACTAAGCTATTAATTAGCCTTAGGGTGATTAATTGTTAGTGCAGGGATAGGCCGATGGTGACTCTCTCTCTTTCTCTCACTCTCATTCTCTCTATCTCTCTTTCTCTCACTCTTTCTCTCTTTTCTCTCTCTCTCTCTTTTTGCTCGCACGCGCTCTCTCTCTCTCTCTCTCTTTCTCTCTCTCTCTCTCTCTCTCTTCATTGTTAGTCCAGGAGTTAGGTCGGTGGTGACTTTCTCTGTGTTCACTAATTGGTTGTACAAATTATTTCTTAATATTGTTACTACCGTCAGGGGATTTTATGAAGGGGACAGTGGCTGTTTGTTTGGTCTATTAATTCATTTATTTATATATTTGTTTAGTTTCCTCCCTAGACCTCCATCAAGCTTTAAAAAAAACACCCCCAAGAACCCCCTTCGATATATATTTGTACATTTTTCGGTAGAAAAATTTCCCGGCCAAAGGCCGATTCCTCTTAAAATACAGGCTCGCTATCGCTCGCCAGGAAACAAATTGACACCTACATGGCACGAAAGGTCTTAATATTGGCAAAGAAATGGGACGAAACGTCTGAAAAACGCCTAACTAATGGAGCGAACGTCTTAAAATCTCAAAACAAATAGGGATAAACAATAGGGAAAAGGAGGTCCCGAAAAAACGGTCTGTCTCCCCTTAAGCCTCTTGGATCCCCACCCCTGGTTTGTAAACAGATCAACACATCTTTCTCACGCTTTTCATTTCATTACGTTCTCATATGTCTTGATAGCGTAATGCATACAGTACATGCGCGGAAGTTTGATGTGAGTATCCTAGGTTCGAGTTTATTACTTGAGTTTAGAAGTAAAGTTGGTTGGTGAAAAAATATAATAATGTGATTGTATCGGGCTGTATGCTAAAACAGGTGCAACAATTATTGACGATTTGTTTTGAGAGTCTGCTCTTATAGAATTATCATGATGTATAACTTGCAAAATAATAAAACCAAAACAGGGACGACACAATATAAAGACTAAATAACTTTTCAATATCACGGGTGATTGTATTATTTATTCTAGTATTCACTATAATTATAATTGTTTTTGTTTTTTACTTGTTGCTTTATGCCTGAAATTTATTAATTTTAACACTCCATGCTTTACTATCCTAATCATATTTATTTAAGGGCATGTCTGGGAGAGCCTGTGTCTGATTTATGAGTGCATAGCAAATACATATTTTATATCCATTGTTAATATTATTATTATTATTATTATTATTATTATTATTATTATTATTAGTAGTAGTAGTAGTAGCTCAGGGAGGTGTGTCGAGATGTGGTGCGCGAACCATCACTCATTCCCTTGGAGGGAGAGATCTTGCAGCACAGGACGGCCAACACATCCAACGAAGCACGAGTGGACGTTAGTGCAAGAAGTTTTTGGACAAGAGCACAGCGAGCATTCTTTGACGTAAGAATATTTGACCCAATGGCCCATAGCTACAGCGGGCTGTTTCTGGATGCTGCACACAAGAGGAATGACAAGAGAAGGTCAGGGCATATTGTTACGACTGGGGTTCAAATATATCAGGGCTCTTATTCATTGGACTAGTAATGGCATAAATGTTACAACGGAAAGCGCTAGCTCCAACCTCTGATGTATATTCCCAGTGAACAAAGAACACAAATACTCTACAGAGTTCTATATGCAATAATAGGCTATCAAACTCTCAATAAATGTGCGTCTACTCTAGGCTTAATGTTATGTGAAAACAGCCTATTACTACCTATAACCGAAGGTGCTTGGTTATGGTATGCAAAGTAAGGTGGTAAGAGAAGTTACAGCTTACGTTACTTTAATCAATAAATGTCAGGCACTCCTGCATGAAAGAAAGTGCACTAAAGTCCTTCAACACTAACAAGGAATCTTCTTTAAATGTTAGATGCTATAAAGATGCTCGTATCGGAAATGGAACCCAAAAAGGCAGGCAGCGGAACAATGCTCGTGCAGGCTATGCACACAAAAAGGCAGAATATATAATGCCGTCGGAGCCAAGAATATCCTAAACACAACAACAATAATAATAATCGCCACGACAATGCAGTATTCCTATCAACAAAAAGAGCCTAAGTCGTTTGTGTCTCAATACATCAAACTAGGCTGCGAAATGCTTGTGTAATCATAAACGGGTATGCATAAAAAGAGTAATTAGTTAATATACTTAATGTCTACTGTGACTGATAAAGTCTAGCTAGAGTCAATGATACGAGATACTGGTGTGCATGGCATGCCGCATAGCCTAGTGCAAATCTCAAGTTTGTGTGTCAAATATTACGTTATAGGGAAGGGTAGCTCTCTTGAGAAACCTTAATACCGAAGTATTAAGCGTTCTCCTGGCGTACCTCAAAGACAAACAATCGAGACTAGAACAGTGCAGAATGGTATAGGCAAAAAGCCCTCATTCGTGCATGCTCTACTCTCAATGGCACACAGACTAGAATTTACTCAATCAACTCCAGTTCTCAGGTATGTCGTGCAGCTTTTAACTAAAGCCAGCACTCATAGGAAACAATACCTTCTAATATCACACTCCTAGTCTAGCATTATCTAATCCAGCAGAACACTAATAATTAAAGGAAGCGGCAATATGAAAGCCAACCAATGCTTCGTGATCCACTTATCTTAACAACTAACATGCATGGGTTATATCAGACCTTAACGCACAATACAACTGGCCAGCATGAAGCTGATTTTGCAGAGTTAACCAGAGGGGGTATAATATTAATAAAAGGTGGTGAAAGATATGGAAAATGAGAGATAGGCAGAGGAAAAGATTCTCAGGTGCGAGCGGGGTACAGGTAGCAAGGGAAAAAGATAGGTGCGTTCTAGAAACCAGATCTGAGGGAGAGAGTGGCGAGGAACTGTATATATACTCGCACCAGCTCGAGCCGCGTGGGAAAAAAGCGGTTACAAGTCCTCTAGCCACTAGCAACAGCTTGCAGCATGGTAAGGACCTCTCTCCACCAACCCCCGCGAGGCAGCCAGCCGTGACGTCATCGAGCGGGACAAAAACACTGCGCGCTCCCTCTCACTCTGTTCTACTCTCTCTCTCTCTCCCAGATCCCATCATTACTAGTTAATGATAAAACATGTACTTTACAATTAAATATATAAAGCCTTGACATGGGTGAAAACAAAGAGCCTTTCTGGACTGCCCATGACACAAGCTTTCATATGAAATAAAGCACACTCTAATACACAAACTGTAGCCCCATCCACTGCCCTGGCGATCCTAGCGAGTCACTGTAGGACAAGCCATGCGGTTCTAACGGAGTGGTTAACGTCACACCCCCCCCAAGATTTTTTCACAGAGGCCCCAAGGCTCACAAAAATCTGATGGTTAGAACCCATGCTATATCTCCACTTCCCATCACCCAGAGGCAGTAAAATATCTGGCACAGTTCTTCAACAAATTTGTTTTCAAAATTATAACCCTCCCCATCACCATAGGTTAAATTATATGTAGTTATGCTCCTCAAGAGCGAGCTTCTCTAGCCCAGCATTCTGAGAGGAGTGCAACTCAGAATTACTGCTATAACATACTAAAAAAAATCAACTATCAAAGAAAGAGTTTTTATTTTATTTTTATGTTTATAATTTGTTTATTTCGGCTGCACTATAGGGGCAAGCCTAGTTTTTTCTTCTATACCAAATGCTCAACTCCTGCTTTACGACCCAATACGCTGGGCTACAACCGCGAGCCAACAAGCACCAGCGCAAAATACTCTTCAAACTAAAGCAGGAGGCTACCCGTGTGTCAATCTACCCAGGATCATACACCCTTGAACGACCATCTGCAACCACATTGTCACAACCGGCAATATGGCGTATGTCCAGGTTATATACCAATAACCTTAGTGACCACCTGGTCAGCCTCATATTCCGATTGTGAAACTGGTCCAAGAACTTGAGAGGGTGATGATCTGGGTAAACTACAACGACCGGACCATAGGCTGGAACACAGACCTCGAAATGCCTCAGAGCAAGTACAACCGCCAGCAGCTCCTCCTTGACAACAGAGCAGCTCCCCTGGGCCGAATTATACTTCTCCGAGCAGAAACTAACAGGATGCTCCAGCCCATCATCGTCCTTTTCCACAAGGACGGCACCAGCCCCCACACCACTAGCCTCTGTTGCTAGTTGGAAAGGTAGGCTAAAGTCAGGGCCCTGAGGATCGGGTAAGTGCACAACAGGTGGTTTTACTTCCCTAAACACCTTCTCACACTCAGGCGCCCATTTGAACTTCTTATCCTTCCAGTTATCCTCCACCTGAGCTTGACTGTCCCCGTTCTCCTTCTCCACCTTGACTGCTAAACGTCATCACAGGCACAGTGAGAGGCTCAGGGGGGTGCCTCCCATACTCCTTCATGGGATTAACATGACATAACTGATTGTGCTTCCGCCTGTCTGGAGTGGCTACCAAGTAAACCAGGTCCGATAGCTCCTCCACCACCCTATAAGGACCAGCGTACTTCACGGATAAGGGGTGACCTACAAGGGGCAGTAGAATCAACACCTCCTGACCCACGTGAAACTCCCTGAGTTCAACCTTGAGGTCGTACCTGTCCTTCCTGAGGGCCTGAGAGCTAGTCAAATTACGGCCAGCCAACTCCAGACTGCGCAACATCCCTTCTCGACTGTTGAGGACACACTTGAACATAGAACAAGGTTTTTCTGCGCCCTCCCATACTTCTTCAACCATATGGAGAGGCCCTCTGACACGGTGTCCAAAGACGAGCTCATTAGGGCTGAATCCCAAACTCCCCAGGTACCTCCCACACAGCAAACAAAACACATGGCAGGCCAAGATCCCAATCCCTCCCACTCTCAAAGCAACAACAACGAAGCACAGATTTCAAGGCTGAGTGCCATCGCTCTAACACACCCTGGCTCTCCGGATGATATGCAGATGACACAACCCCAACAATCCCATGCTGCGGCATTGCTTGTACAAAGAGGCTAGAAGTGAAGTTGGGTCCCCGGACTGACTGAATCCCCTGCGGGTAACCATACCGGGAAAAATACACTAGCAAGCTTCGGACCACCGTTTTCGCCGACCCATTTCTCATAGGGTACGCGTCAGGGTACCTTGTTGCTACATCTCCCGACTGTGCATCACTGTCCTCCTTCAACTCTTTCGTCTTTTTAAGCCCATCCTCTGCCCCTTCAGGAACAGTTACTGGGTCTTCTCCAGACTCGAAATGTGGTCCTAATACCGAGTCCCCGAGAAGGTCCGTTGATACTAAACTCTCAACCGCATCAACTTCCAACCCCTTCTCGGTACCCTTCCTCTGCTGATCTAAAGATTGTTGACCAGAATGTGACTCCCTGGATGCAGAATCTCCGGTGACAACACACGCCATAGGCTGCACCGGACACTTCTCAACCCACTCCTGCTCCTCCCTACTCATGTCGGCCGGCTTCTCGACAACGACTAAGGGTAGAGCCTCAGAAGTAGGCCCCGCAAAGTCGTTGCCAAGAAGGAGGTCGACGCCCCCAACAGGCAACTTCTCCACAATTCCTACATCCAGGTCACGAGTCACACCATCAACTTCCACCTTCATTCTCACAAGCGGGTATGACCTTGTCGCATTAACTCCCTGAACCACAACCACCCGCGCCGTATTGACAGGTTTACCAGTGAAATTTCTCAACAGTGTTTGCGATGCCCCAGTGTCACGCAAAATTCTCACCTCATGTCTTCTACCCCCCCACTCCACACAACCGAGTCCCCTGTGGTCACTAAAGGCATCACGGACAGGGAATAAGCCTTCCGGATCCTTCTGCACTGGCAGTGTATTTACCTCGGAAGAAATGCCTCTAACAAACTCCGATGTCCTCTTGAACACTCCAATGCCGTGAGCAAAAGACACGGCTGCCGGAGGAGGTCGACTAGGGCACTCATTTGCCTTATGACCCTCCTGGTGGCACCTAAAACACATAAATTTCGGTTTCGGCTTATACTGTGATGTAAAAGGCCCCTGACTTTTCACATACGGTGTGGTGGTAGGTTTGGCTTCAGTTTTAGTTTCATTGCTCTTTGGTTTAAATGTGTCATTGCTACGGGGAGGGGGAGGATAATGGTCCCTAGCACTTGCATCGTACTTCTGTGAGGACCCGCAACCCCGAATCAACGACAGCCGTAGATCAGCCATTTCTGCTGCTTCTACTAGAGTTCTTGGGTTTTTCTCCTTTAAGTTCAAAGTTAGATCACCGCCCGTGCTCTTAAAGAACTGCTCCAACATCATTAACTGCTTAACTCCATCAAACGTTGTTACCTTCTCAGATCGGAGCCAGTTCCCCATAGCATCGGACAAGTCCCGGGCGTGTTCCAAAAAGGTGCTATCTCTTCCCTTAGTTACACCCCGGAACTTCAAACGGTACGTTTCTGGTTGCAGTTCATAAGCCCTCAGGACAGCCTCCTTGAGATCCTCGTACACAATACATAACTCCAAAGGTAACGCATCGTAGGCTTTAAGACCCTTGCCTATTAATCTAGAGGATACAAGTGCTGCCCATTTATTCTCTTGCCACTGGTGTTCCTGGCACTTCTTCTCAAAGCGTGTGAAAAATTCTGTTACACCACTCTCATCAGACACCGGAACCAGTTTCAATAAGTGCGAGAGAGACTGCTCATGAACACGGTTACCAGCCCCAAGTCGCTGTCCCGTTGCCTCTACTCGCGACTTCTCTACGTCCATGTCGGCACAGTACCTAGTCGACTCTAAATCCGCTTGGATTTTTGCTAGCTCTATGTGCTGCTGACTGATAGTTTTTCTCTCTTCTATCTTGGCTCTCTCATCTATCTTGGCTAATTCTAATTGCTGCTGATGCTGAAACTGAAGCTCACATACCCTGATAGCCTTTCTCTCTTCGATCTTAGCTAATTCGAGCTGAAGCAATAATTCTGGAGATAACCCTTGAGGAGGTGAAGGTGCTACAATGTTTGAAATTACCGGTGGTCCCCCCAGGGGCAACCCACCCTGCCAGTCACCACCAACCTGTGGAAGCGTACCCGGGGTCAGCAAACCACTGGGATGGCTGGGAGTCGAGTGTAGGGGAAGCATGGCCGAAGGGCTCTGAGCACTCAACCCATCTCGCTCACCAGTCACCCTGCCCAGTACACACGTTATCAAGTTATCCTTGGTCATGCTGCTAGTAACCGCATGACCGATAGCTGTGGCCAGGCATTGAAGACCGTACCGATCCATACCCTCCAACAGCTCGGCAGTAACAGGCCATTGCAAAAATATCCTAGCATCCTCCTCACAGTTCACCCGATTAACCCTATCATCATACTGCTGTTCCTCGGTCTCGACATTACGTACTGTGTCTCCATTCTCCTCTGATCCGGTATAAGACATGATGCTCACAAAAATTTCTCACCACAATATTCAGAAAAGAAGCACCCCAAACTCTTATACCTCGATATGAGGGAAAGGATCTTAAATATCGAAAATGGCAGCTTTACCCTACTAGTCTTCACCACATCTGGAGGGATGGGACCTAGGGCCCAGTGCTTCTATCCAAGGCTTGCAGAGATCATCGCAGAGAAGAAGAAACAGCCCAGGAGCCACGTGGTAGCCTGGATGAGGTGCCGTCTATCTTTCTCATTGCTTAGATCAGCACTACTATGCCTGCGGGGAACAAGACTGTCTGCACCACAACCAGCGACGGTGGCAGAAGTGGACTACGAGGCAGCGGTGGCAGAAGGTCGCATAGGGAGGCGACTGGATTGAAGTTGCATGGTGTAGAGTAGTGATATAGTAGAATAGTAGGAATAGACTAATATGTGATGTTTGTAAAATATAATGTATGTACAATATTAAAAAAAGAAAAAAAAAAAAAAAGTAGGAGTAGGAGTACTAGTAATTGTATTATTAGTATTAGTAGTAGTAGTAGCAGTTGTTGCTGTATTACTAATAGCAGTAGTAATATAATTTATATTTTATCACTTATTCATATTTATCCCTTAACAATCAGTGTCCCAATTTATATAACCCGTTTACAGGATAGCAGGCGTGTGATATATGTGTCCCCAGCCAACACATATATCCATTAGTATTATATTAGTAGTAGTAGTAGAAATAGTAATAGTAGTAGTAGTAGTAGTAGTAGTAGTAGTATTACTACCCTTGGAGGGAGAGATCTTGCAGCACAGGACGGCCAACACATCCAACGAAGCATGAGTGGACGTTAGTGCAAGAAGTTTTTGGACAAGAGCACAGCGAGCGTTCTTTGACGTAAGAATATTTGACCCAATGGCCCATAGCTACATCGGGCTGTCTCTGGAGGCTGCACGCAAGAGGAATGAACAAGAGAAGGTCAGGGCATAAAATTATGGGGAAAGGATCTTAAATATCGAACATGGCAGCTTTACCCCACTAGTCTTCACCACATCTGGAGGGACCTAGGGCCCAGTGCTTCTATTCAAGGCTTGCAGAGATCATCGCAGAGAAGAAGAAACAGCCCAGCAGCCACGTTGTAGCCTGGATGAGGTGCCGTCTATCTTTCTCGTTGCTCAGATCAGCACTACTATGCCTGAGGGGAAGAAGACTGTCTGCACCACAACCAGCGACGGTGGCAGAAGTGGACTACGAGGAAGCAGTGGCAGAGGGTCGCATAGGAAGGAGACTGGATTGAAGTTGCATGGTGTTGAATAGTTGTTGTTGTTGTTGTTGTTGTTCCCCAAGCTGCCTGGCCGAACAGCCCCAAGGCCCCGAGCAAGGCCAAGGCCATAACTGAGCGCCCCAACAGAACCCCCCCCCCTGCCGACCACAATAAAGCCTGGGTGACCGAAGCCACTCCATGGCGGGGAGCTGAGGAGGGTCTGGAAACGCCCGGGAAACCAAAGCCCCACCCAGGGCCCTGTGCCCCTCAGCAATTATGAAGAGAAAGTTGAGGGGCAAAGGAAAATTGTGACGCTTTGGCTTCCAATCTGCCAACCTCTAGGTGGGCAGATTGGGAGGTCAATCCACGGAAGAGACGCCGTCACTTGAGATCTAGAAAATATATAAGTAAAAGGAACAGTCAAAGTAAGCTATGGGTATGGTAGAGATCGCTCAGTTCTCACTCTGATAGACCAGCCCATCACCACATGACTAGAACCCAATCCTCTCAGCATCAGCTAGGAAAGGCCCTAGAAAGCCGCCTTTGGCGGGGGTTAGTAGTAATATCTGATGATTGTAAAATAAAATGTATGAACAATATTAAATAAAAATCAATGTTAGAAGTAGTAGTAGTAGTTGTTGTTGTAGTATTTATATTATGGAACACATATATATTTTATCACATATTCATATCAATCAGTGCCCCAATGTATTTACCCCATGTATATATGTGTCCCCAGCAAACACATACAGTATATCCATTTTCACCCGGGGGGAGAGAGATAAACGACAATTTGTTTTGGCTATATCTTTAATGACGTTGAGTTTGTTGGGAGTTTTGTGTTTTGGATGTATCTAATTAGGATTTTTATTTTTAGCTGCCCTTCTGTCGTTTAGTGTTTCGTTTTCTTTTAATGGTTTACTTTATTTCGCGTGCTCTCTCCCACTCACAGTCAGTCTCTCTCTCTCTCTCTCTCTCTCTCTGGATTGTTTTGGTGGCCCAGTTCTCTTTATTTTAGTTGGGCTAGGAATATATAACATTAGTGAAGTATATAGTATAATATATATATATATATATAAATACACCGGTATATATATATATATATATATATATATATATATATATATATATATACTAGCACGGGTACCCGGCATTGCCCGGGTTTAAATTCTACTACCATAATCACCATCATCAATCACTACTACCACAACCATCACAATACTACTACTACCATAATCACCGGCCTCGACCTCCCTGTGCGTCATTAAACGGCGACCTCGATTATGGATCTAACCTCATCAGTACCCCCATTTTGGGAGGCTGCGAACAACTTTTGTTCCATACACCTTTTCGATCGGAGGCCTCCTTCTGCCCCAAACGGCCATTTTTTTCATTTTTTTTTTTCAATTTCGGCCTCGAAACGACCTCCGATCGTGGCCTCACCCCCTCTATGACCTGACCCAGGTCAATTGACACCCACATGCAAAGTTTCAGCTCCCCAGGTCCAAAACTGTGGCCGCCTTTTAAGAACACACAGACAGACAAACAGACAAACAGACACACAAACTGATTTAATAATATAGATATATCCTTTTCGATCGGAGGCCTCCTTCTGCCCCAAACGTCAATTTTTTTGTTTTCAATTTCGGCCTCGAAACGACTTCCAATCGTGGCCTCGCCCCCTCTATGACCTGACCCAGGTCAATTGACACCCACATGCAAAGTTTCAGCTTCCCAGGTCCAAAACTGCGGCAGCCTACAAGAACACACAGACAGACAAACAAACAGACACACGAACTGATTTAATAATATAATATATATATATATATATATATATATATATATATATATATTTTCTTTAATACATACGAGGTTGAAAGAAATGGCAATTTCTGCGTTGGAAATTACGCAAAAAAAGCCTTACACCCAAACATCAACAACCAAACTCTGGACCTTCAGATCCTTCCTTCTGCCAAAAGGCACTTTCCTACAGGACCTAACACCCACTCTCGCCCCCCGGTGCCCTTGATGCAGCCCCCCGCGCTACCTCCTTCAGCTTCGTCTTCCGCAGGCGCCACACAACTTAGGCCACGCCCCTCGACACGCAACCAATCAGCTTCGACCCCACCAACCGACCACCATCCCGCATCCAGTGCGCATGCGTGAAGCGATTCCCCCATTTCTCTTTTCCAGAATCCCCCTCCACCAATAGTAGATTTTTTACCCTTGTTTTTCGCCTCCTCTGATCCTCCACCCTCTATATATACCCTTCCTGTTTACCTTTTATATCATTCCATCCTTACTTGATAATGCTGGTTGTCCAGTGAAACGCGTGCGTCGTATATCCTGTATCATCATTTACATTTATGTAACCCTGTACCACCATGAATTTTGCTCATCTCCTTCATCTACTTCCTGCCACCCAGCGAAAACTCATCAGAGACCTGGAAACTTTGAATAATAAAATTTCCAACGCAGAAATTGCCATTTCTTTCAACCTCGTATGTATTAAAGAAAATGTATTACCTGGCTTTACTAACATATATATATATATATATATATATATATATATATATATATATATATATACACTTTACAGTATATATATATATATATATATATATATATATACATACAGTATATATATATAGTGTTAGGGATTTATATTTCATTCAAGTGCCACTGGTTGTAATTGAGGTATTGTGCTTGTTATGGTGGATGCAATCTTTAATTATTTATAATTGAACATCGTATGCAATGTTATGAGCCCGGTATAATTAATTCGACCTGTAGACAGCTTAGTATCTTACATAGGAAGATATTTTTGTTCAAGAGTGTACGTTTCAGAGCGTGATGGTAGTGCAAAGCAGTTCTCTCATCACCCCCAGTTTTCTTCCACATTCCATTCTCCCCCGTATCCTCCTACACCCTTGCTTCTACTCAATGTTTCCCCCTTTTCCCCCCCTTTCCTCCAACTCCCTTTCTCTCCTTCGTTGCCTCCATGATATTGATTATAACTAGGTAATAATGTATTTGGCTTTTCTAATCATAAGTAATGTTTACAAGGTATATCATAGAGTTCTTGGTAAAAATAATACTTTAAATCAGCAAGTATATAATGAGTTGAGATTAATGCAGTTCGAGAGGTTGGTATCAGAACCAGGTGAGCGAAGGGTATATAAGCCGCTCGTAACATTGTTGTTGTTGTTGTTGTTCCCTAAGCTGCCTGGCCGAACAGCCCCGAGTCCCTGAGGAAGGCCATGGCCACGATCGGGCTTTCCCACAGAGCTCTCATTGAGTGTAGATTGTGTTGTTGGCGTAAGTGGTTGTGTGAAATGCAGTCTTCTATGATGTGTTTAACACCTTACGAGCGGCCTATGCGGTTTATTTATGTGTACCGCCCAGCGGGGTGTTTTTAGCCAAAATAGGGCTGTTTACGTGATCATTTTCATGCCTAAATAAGACCCAGAACGTAAAACAAGTATCTATCCCTGAAAGGGCATAAACAGAGCTTTCGAATGACACCATAACGATCCTTGTATGATGGATAGTTTTCTTGCAATAACCGTGCAACGCGAGTGCAAAAAGCAGGTAATTCGGTACTTTCGGTACATAATTGAGTATGTAGCGAGTGAGAGAGGGAGGAGGGAGCTGAGATTTGTGTCAGTAGGTTCGCCGCGGTGGTCTGGAGCAGTCATACGCTCGCTAGTCTCCTGCCACCACTTGTCTCTCTCTCTCAGCCACATTACGTGCTGAAATTGCCACTCGAGTTATGTCGAGCGCCGCCACATAGTCCAGCTTTATTAAATACGACTTAAGTGGTGAGCCGCTAATAAAGGGTTAATGGTATGGGGTGCTGTGTTACATCCCGGGCAGGCGTCGACAACGGAGTAATCCAGTCTCTTCTGATAGCTCAGGAGAGCTGGATGGTGTCCGCATCTTAGCCTGGCCAGGTGGACTCTGTCCTCGCGAGGAAGGGAGGATTCGGAAGGATGGATTTCGGGAGATCGTGCATGCAGCTGCGTGTTGTCTGTGAGTGAGTGGATGGATCGGTGAGAGATATGAGTATGGCTGTGCTTCTGGAAGTTGGTTGAGGTGGGCAGGGAGGGAGAGAGGACAATAATTGTGTGTGATACCGTGTGCTGGGTGTTAGTTTTGATATTTCTTGGTGTCTGTGGGTGTGTTGCCATGTAGTTTAGTGGGTGGTCTTGGTTCGTGGAGGCTGCTGCCAGGAATTGAGTGCCTCTCATGTCCAGATGGTCTTTGACTTTGAGGATTTTGGTTTCTTGATGTAGGTGATCTGTGGGTGCAGTAGCTGTGCAGCCTGTAATGATCTTCAGGGCTTTGTTTTGAATAGTCTGTAAGGTCTTATGATGTGTTTCAAAGGAGTACAAAGGAGTACAAAGGAAATCAAGCAACAACAGATCTAGTGACCCTTCTAGGCTGCTTGTCCTCCAAAACACTGAGGATCAAGTGTCCAAACAGTAGTTTAGAGTGGGTAAGGGAACATTGGAAAGGGAACTACTGCCCTGCCACTACCGTGGCAGAACTAGGAAGTTAGTAGGGGACATAGGGGTTAGTAACTGAGGGGAGGATAAAATAAAGTTATTCATTTACAAACGCAGTCAGTCGCGGGTTTGATGCGAGATATTTGTCTAGGCGGAATTTAAATTAATCAACGGTGCTGCAGTCTATAACGTCTCAGGGAAGCCCATTCCACAAGTTGACTACTCGATTGAAGAACAATTTCTTAGACTCGTGTAAGTTAAAAGATTTACCAATAGTTTTGCTACCGTTTCCCCGCGTGTAATTAGATTGGTCGATAGTGAAGTACTTACTACAGTTCATATTGTCGATGCCTTTGATGATTTTGAACACTTGAATTAAGTCACCTCTTAATCTGCGCTGGGTTAAAGGAAATAGATTTAATTCTCTAAGACGCTCTTCGTATGGGTTTGTTCTTTAGGCTAGGTATCATTTTGGTAACTCTACGTTGAACTCGTTCTAGCTTGTTTATGTCTTTTTGGTAATAAGGGCACCAGCATTGAACGCAGTATTCCAGAAGAGGGCGGACTAAGGAATTGTAAAAGGTTAGGAGTACGTCTTTGGATTTATGCTCAAATGATCTGCCTATAAAGCCAATTATTTTGTTTGCCTTCTTAACAACTTCTGAACATTGTTGACTCGATTTTAGGTTACTCGATATTGTTACTCCCGGATCGGTTTCTCTGTTTACATTCTTAAGCTGAGTGCCATTCATCGAATAGTTTGCTTTCTCATTTAGGTATCCGATGTGTAGTACTTTACATTTATCCGCATTGAAACTCATTTGCCAAATTTGGGCCCAATGTGACAATTTATCTAGATTGTGTTGTATATCGTCAACTTGATCTTTTGAGAGTACGCTATTTGCAATTTTTGTATCGTCAGCAAATTTTGAGATTGTACAGGTGAGACCCTCATCTATGTCGTTGATGTAAATTAGAAAGAGAATTGGTCCTAGTACCGATCCCTGGGGTACCCCGCTACTTACATTGGTCCATTTAGATGCCTTACCGTTTATGACTACTCTTTGCTTTCTGTCGCTGAGCCAATTTTTCTATCCATTTCAACACACTGTCTTGTATTCCATGCGCTTTTAGTTTTAGCAGTAAACGTTTGTGGGGAACTTTGTCAAAGGCCTTTTGAAAATCAAGGTATAAAATATCTACAGCTTTAACTCTCATCGTAGAGGTTGAGGATATCGTGGAAGTCTAAGAGGTTTGTTAAACAGGAACGTTTTTTACGAAAGCCGTGTTGAGTATCTTTAAGTATGTTATTTTCCTCTAAGTGATTTACGAGTGACCTCTTATGACCGTTTCTAGCATTTTACATACAACTGAGGTTAAGCTAATTGGACGATAGTTACTGGGTAGGGATTTGCTGCCTTTTTTTAATATCGGTGTTACGTTGGTTATCTTCCACTGATCAGGCATAGTTCCAGACTGCAAGGATTTATTGAATAGTAATGTCAGTGGTTTGGAGAGCTCATCCTTAGCTTCCTTTAGAACTCTAGGCGAGATTGTATCAGGTCCAGGCGTTTTATTTACCTTGAGTTTATCTAAACAATTCAATACTTCTCTCTCTGTAACGGTGATATTGCTTAGAACATCTGAATTATCAATCTGAATCGGCGATGGTGTAGGGATATCACTGAGGTCTTCTGTTGTAAAAACTGATGCAAAGAAGGTATTGAGGGCATTACTCATTTGTACTTCGTCTATGGTGTATTCTCCATTTTCATCGACTAACGGTCCAACAGTTGAAGTAACTACTTTTTTCTTTCTGATATAACTATAGAATTCTTTCGGGTTTGTTTTACTTTGATTCGCAATATGTAACTCCAGGGTCTTTTTACTTTGCTTAATTAACTTTTTGGCTTTGCGTCGTAGCTCTACAAATTTCACCCGTTCTTCGTCATTTTGTGAGGATTTTAATCTATCATTAGCAAATTTTTTAGCAAGCAGGCAGTTTGAAATATCTTTATTCCACCATTTGGGCTTATTATTATGGCCTGGACGCCGTATTTTCGATGGTATGCAGTCTTGCACTGCTTTTAGGTAAGTGGTTTCGAATAACTTCCAAGATGTATTTATGTCGTTATTGTTAATTAAAAAGCTCCAGTCAGTTTCTTTAAACATAGCTCTAAGTTTATGAAAGTTTGCTTTCTTGAAATTAGGGACTTTTTCGATGCTACTATTTGGTTCGTTACTAGTAAAGTTTAAAGTGAAAGTTATCGTACGATGGTCGCTGTTACTGAATTCATCACCAACATTCAAATTCTCTATTAATTCTTCTTTAGTTGCAAGTACAATGTCAAGAACGTTATTAACACGGGTCGGTGTTCGAACAAATTGATAAAGCGAACTCTCTTGCAAGTTCGTATACAAGTCATGTCCGGAGTGTGAAGTAAGAGTATCGCCCCACTTGGTCACAGGTAAATTAAAGTCGCCCAAAAATACGGTATCTTGTGAGTTACTTACATCTGCAATTTGTTCATAAATTTCTCGGTCAGTTTGCACTGATTGAGCTGGAGGTCTGTATATTAATGCAAGTATTATTTTTTGTACCTTTATTATTCTTTATTAGCACAAAAGATGTGTCGACGTTCACAATTTGAGGTTTTGACAAGAGGGTCGGGTTAAGACTTTCTTTGATATAAAATAAAACGCCACCTCCATTTTTATTTATTCGGCTTTTCTCAAACATTACATAACCGGGAAGTGAATACTCTGCTAAAAAGTCTCTATCTACTGTATTGAGCCAAGATTCTGTTATACCAATCACATCATAATTTTCAGTAAACACTAGTTCCTCTAAATCTGAAAATTTATTGCGTATGCTACGAGCGTTTGCATAGAAAACCTATGCAAGGTTAGAAGCCTAGGCTGGGCTTGCGTATTCCATCACTGATCTTATGTATTGTTTATATACTGTGGTGGTAGTTTCTTTGTTGTGTCCAAATTTTGTGTGAGCAAGTGACCTGAGGGCGTTAAGTCTGGGTGTCAGTTTCTTTTTAATGTTTGTGGTGTGCTGTTTGAATGTCATATGAGTATCATATGTTACTCCTAGGATTTTGGGTGTGTGTGTATGTGTTAGGGGTGTGTTGTTTATGGTGAGTTGAGGGATGTATTCGTGTTCTCCTGTCCAACTTGTGAGCAGGGTTGCGGTGGATTTGGCTGGGGCTAGATTAAGTCTGTTTGTAGTGCACCAGCCATGTAGTGTGTTGAGATAGGGTTGAAGGAGATCTGTTGCTCTATTTGGGTCATGGTGTGTGCATGTGAGTGTTATGTCATCTGCATAGGAGGCTAAGTTTATTTGGGGCGTATTGGGTGTAGTTATATCGTGCATGTACAGATTGAAGAGTGCGGGCGATAAGACGGATCCTTGTGGGACTCCGTTTGGAAAGTTTCTGATTTTAGATGACTGACCGGAAAAAGATACGTGTGCACATCTGCCTGCTAGGAAGTTGGCCAGCCACCTTTTTGTGTTGTTGTGCATGTTTGTGTTGTAGATTTTGTTTGTTAGGTTGTGGCGGGGGATGGCATCGAAGGCTTTACTAATGTCGAGTGTGGCTAATAGTGATCTGTGTGGTGGTCTAGCTGAGTTGATGCCGTCGAAAGCTCTTTGTGTAAGGTCTGTGAGAAGAGTGTTTGTGGAGTGCAGTGGCCTAAAGCCATGTTGTGTTGGAGCTAGGGGTAGGTCAGGTGTAATTAGTTGTAATACTAGGCGTTCCATGACTTTGGAGGGGGAGCAAAGGAGTGTGATGGGGCGGTGCGAGGAGGGTAGCGTGGGGTCTTTGTTGGGTTTGGGGAATGTGATGATGATACCATGCTTCCAAATGTCTGGTATTGTGTTGTGTTGAATAGCTGTAGTTTGATATGTTAGTGAGTGCTTGTATGCCTTGTGGTCCCAGGTGTCTGAGGTGTATGTTGCTTATGTTGCCTAGGCCACAGGCGGGTGAGTGCTTGAGATTGTTGATGATATGCTTTGTCTGGTGATTGGTGAAGGGTGTATAGTCAGGGTCTGTGGGGAATTGTCTCTTACGTCGGATGACACGTCGGTCATCTTTGTGAGGTTTTAGCTGGCTGACATGTGAGAAGTGATTGATGAGAGCGTTTGCTTGTTGTTTACATGAAGGAGTAGAGGCTGTTGTTGTGATTGCAGCATGTGATTGTGTTGTGTTGCTGTTGGAAAGTGTGATGCTGTTTAGTGTTTTGTAGAGTTTTTTGGGGTTTGTTTTGCGATGTTATTCCTGTTATGTGTGTCCCAGCTAATTCCATAGATGCACAACAGGCCTCTCTTGGGTTGGGGAGTAAGTAGACACGCTGTAGATATATAGGTTCTTATTGAGAAGGATATGGGATACAGGCACGAAGCAGAGCCTACAGGGTGATAGCTCTGTCTCGTGGTACACAAACATGTATTGGCCCTCTGGTGAGAGGAGCCCCAGGCTTGAGTTGCCAGAGTGGCTATATGACATACCTAATATGACTGCCTGGATGCTAACATGAATCTTACTCATAGAGAGATATTACATATGCATAAGTGACTGTACTAGATATGAAAGTGATACTGTACAAGGTAAATCATATACATACACCTCCCTCCCCCCTCACGCTCGCAGTTCATTCTCGAGCGGACTCTTTCCTACTGAGCCGTTCTGATCGACGTGGGGTAACTTGTGGGTCAGAAGCTAAGGACTGTTCAGCGTCATTGAAAGGGGCCACAGGGTTGCGGGAGTCACCAGTTTGGGGCACGGGGCGGAGGAATCGACGGTTCCGCCACCACACACGGCCACTAGGGAGACGTACCTCATAGGCCCGTGACCTGCCAAGGCTCATCACAACCCCCACCTTGTCCCAGCGTTTCGTGGTCGGGTCTTGAATCCGCACTTGCTGGCCGACACGTAACCTGGGAAGGGGCTGTGCGTGCTCATCGTACCGGGTCTTAACCTGCTCAGCACGGTCGGCTGCACGTCTATCACAGTCCTCGGCCTCGGCTTGCCATTCCACAGCAAAGGACTTGGGATGGGCCGGGAGACATGTCCTAAGAGGATGACCATACAGGAACAGGGCTGGGGAGCGGCCTGTGAAGTTTGGAGTATTCCGGAGTTCCAAGAGACCCCGGTCGATATCCTCACAGTCAATGTTGCCAGAGGGTGCAGTCTTTAAGGTGAGGTGCTTGAGAGACTTCACCGCAGCCTCAGCATGGCCGTTCGCCTGTGGGTAATGCGGTGATGTTACCACATGACGAACTCCCCATCGCTTCATAAAGTCCCGGAACTCGTGGCTGGTGAATTGTGGGCCCCCGTCGGTCCTCAGACGAAGGGGCACACCAACTTCCCGGAAGTAGCGACAGAATATCCTGATGGTCGCAGAGGCGGTTGTGTCGCCTGTGCAGGGGACAACAACAGGCCACCCCGAGAGACGGTCAACGACTACCAGGAAAGACTTCCCGGCGACCATGAAAAAGTTGGCCGACACAGACTCAAAGGGCCTTGTAGGGTTGTCATCATTCATGAGTGGTTCCTTCTGGAGGCTAGGCTGAAGGATCTGGCACGACTCACACGCTTGAACAGTGTTGGTGATGTCGGAATCTATCCCCGGCCAGCAGACAGCCTGCCTCGCCCTGCGTTTAGTGGCCTCCACACCACGGTGGCCGTCATGAAGATGCTGTAGGGTGCGTCGGCGGAGGGCTGCAGGAACCACGATCCGAGCTCCATACAGGACGAGGTCATCATCAGCGTAGAGTTCGTCCCGTATCTTCCAATATGGGAGCAAGGAATTGTGAAGGTCGTTTCGGTTGGCAGGGAATCCTGAGGTCACACAGTCGAGTAGACGAACATACGCAGGGTCCGCTCTTGCCGCGACCCGGAGATCCTGTAGCGTCCTGTCTGCGTCTGGTGCCGAAGATCGTGCCGAAGATCGTCCTGAGTTGATAACGTCCTTGGTTGTCACTATAGTCCTGAGGTAGGTGGCAGCGTCGGCACAAGCGATCTCATCCTCTGGTGTGAGGCGGCTGACCGGGGCTCGAGACAGGGCATCAGGGATGCAGAGCAACTTGCCGGCACGCCACACGGCCTTGAAGATATAGGGTGAGGTCTTCTCCTTCAGGCGTTGGAGGCGGGGATTCTCCACAGCGTCCAACGTGTAGTGATTGATGATAGGGATGAGGGGGCGGTGGTCAGTCATCAGTGTGAAATCCTGTAGACCCTGTAAATACAGTCGACACTTGGACATGGCCCAAACAGCAGCCAACATCTCCAACTCGATAGTAGCATAGCGGGTCTCAGCGTCCGCCAGGAACCGAGAGCCACACTGGATGAGCCGCAGGTGGCCACTGCCGTGGTCCTGCAAGAGGGCATACCCAATGCCGTTGAGTCGCGATGCATCAGTCTGAAGAATGGAGGGTAGGTCTGGGTCGAAGTGTGCGAGAACAGGAGGACTGACGAGGGCTAACTTGACTCGCCTGAAGGCCTCATCGTGGTCAGGAGTCCACACAAATGTCCTCTTGGGGCTCATCAAAGGGCGGAGGGGCTGAGCGGCGGCGGCGATGTCAGGGGTAAACTCTGCCAGCTGGTTGACCAGACCCAGGAATGACCTGAGGTCGGTCAACTTGGTTGGTGCCGGAAAGTCCCCGATTGCAGCCACTTTGCTCGTGTTAGCCGCATGGATCCTCATGGGTTGACCCACCGTAGGCTTGAGGGGCACAGTCTTTAGGTCGTCTTTGGACATCAACACGTCGCTAAACTCCCGCAGGAAGTAATTCTTGGCTTCAGCGGGCGACGTGGAGACTGGAAGTGGTGTAGCCTTACACCTGTTGACGTGCTTGACCTCTTGTATGGGCGTTGGGAATGCCAGAGGTATGATGGCTAACTCCCTGCAGTGGCTGTATGAAAGCAGAGGAGTCTGGACACCCTCGTGCACATGGATCAGGGCAGTACACACTCTCTGTCCCAGGGTGAGGGTAGCCTGAAATACCCCCAGAGCAGGTGCCATCGGGGAGCCGTCCGCCGTGAACGTTGTCGTGGGCGAAGGGGCTCGCAGGCTGCTCATGGGGATAGCCAAATCCTCAAGGTGACGTCGGCGCCCGTGTCCGGTAACATCCGTAGGCGGGATGTAGCGTCGCCAAAGGAGAGGGTAACACAGATGGGTTGCGGCGTCGAAGCTGTAGAAGGAGTCGATCCCACCTGACGACAGCTATTACTCCTAGCGTCGGGGGGCTTGCCAGAGTTGGAGGGGGCACCTGTATCGCCTGGGGGGCCACCTTGGCGTCTTTCCTTCTTCTTAGTCGACGGACAACACTTGTCATAATGCCCCAGAAGACAACAGATGCGGCACTGAACCTTGTGAGCAGGGCACTTAGCTGTCCGAGCCCAGTGACCGTGGCGCCCACAGTTGTTACAGGTGCTGCCAGCAGCGGGACACTTGTCAGGCCCGTGTCGGCGAGCGCAACTCTGGCAGGCATCAGCTGCATTCGATGGAGGCTTGGGGGGTTGGGTCCTGTCACTGCCCTGTTTCTTGTTTTTCTTGTATGAAGAGACGGCCCTTACTTGTTCATGGGGCGCACTAATGGCCGTGGTCGCAGATTTGGCAGCCTCATACGAGCGGCACGTAGTGACGACATCCTGTAGTATTGACTTGGAGTCCAGGGCGATGAGTTTCTGGACTAACTCCTTGTCCCTGAGGCCCATGAGGATGATAGTCTTGAGTTGTGTCTCCACACAGATGGGTGAGTTACCAGGGCACACATCCACTTCTTCTGCGAGACGTTTGAGGCGGACGTAGAACTCTGCAAAAGTTTCCCCTTCATGCTGTCTGCAGCTCAACAATTTACGACGCCGGAGTGCCTCATTCCTTAGACTCTTGATATGAAGCTGCAGGGCATCCAACACCTCTTCAACAGTCTTGTCTGTGGAGGGAGCGATCTGGAGGGTGTGTTCTAAGACACGCTGTGTCTCGAGAGTCAGGCACATGCGTAGTTGTATCATCTGTTTGGCCGCAGGCAGGTTGGACAGGTCCACCATGACAGCATAGTCGTCCCAGCGTCTCCTCCACTCCCGGAACATCTGGAATGTAGCGTCAGGCTTCAATGGTGGTGGTGTCTGGGCCGTAGCCTTCTGTGGTGGAGGATTGTGTGAGGGATGTGGGGAAGAATGTGGCTGCTGTCCGCCAAGGTGACCAGCAGGTGTGGAGGAGTCGGGAGGGGTCCTGGTGGGAGCCAACAGCTGAAATAAGCTCTGGAACTCCTGTCTCCTTATAGCCTCATCATGCCTGCGAGACTCCTCCAGGACACGATCTCGGCGGGCCTCCTCCTCTTGTCTCCTCTGCTCATCATACCTGCGAGACTCCTCCAGGTATTTGAAAAATTGCAGGAAATCAGCTGAAGAAGGGGCTGAAGGTGTGGTTGGGGACTGAGGGTGCTGATAATAAGGAGTGTATTCCTCCCCATCACAAGGCAAGTTTGTTCCTGCCCCTTCGTCCTGTACATCACCAGAGTCTGACATCTTGTGTGGGTGACAGACAGACAGGGAGATAACAAACACACAGTTATTAGCCTCTCACATATACAAGTGGGGTATCAAAATGACTGGCAAAAACAGCAGAATATTTAGAATACACACCAGCTGTATCCTCACCAATGTATAAAACCCAATTACAATTAGCACTGAAGGGAATGCTTGGGTGATGAAATAAAAGTTTGCCAGTTGTGTGTGTGCCCAGTGTGTGTGCGTGCGTATGTACCGAGCGGTGGAGCGGTGCCGGTGGTGCGCGGCCTCCCTCACCTCAGTATCTTGCTGGCAGTCAGAGGGGGAGGATCGCACGCCCCGCTCTCTCGTGGCTCGGTCTTGTGCGGGCGTTATGCTTATGCCACACACAATACATATAAAATAAAGCACACAATATAGCACTGGCACTGTACTGGGAACGTCGGCACCGCACTGTTGAGCACTATATCACTGTAATCCAAACAATGAGACGGTGGCTGGGATGCAGGGTGTGTGGACAATGGCGGCTGGCGGCGTCTGGCGAAATCCACATAAACTTCTCTTAATACACACTGTGCCATGTTATGTGTGTCCCAGCTAACTCCATAGATGCACAACAGGCCTATCTTGGGTTGGGGAGTAAGTAGACACGCTGTAGATATATAGGTTCTTATTGAGAAGGATATGGGATACAGGCACGAAGCAGAGCCTACAGGGTGATAGCTCTGTCTCGTGGTACACAAACATGTATTGGCCCTCTGGTGAGAGGAGCCCCAGGCTTGAGTTGCCAGAGTGGCTATATGACATAACTAATATGACTGCCTGGATGCTAACATGAATCTTACTCATAGAGAGATATTACATATGCATACGTGACTGTACTAGATATGAAAGTGATACTGTACAAGGTAAATCATATACATACAATTCCAATTTAGTTTTTGTTGTTCTTGTATTTTGTTGTTAGTTTGGGTGTTGAGTGCTTGAATTTGTTGTGTGATGTCTTGTGTGTGGGGTGCTGTGGAGTGTTTCAGTATGTCGCATTGTCTGATGAGGTTTTGAATTTCTGGTGTGAAGTTGGGGTTGTGTCTTTTTCTGTTACCTCTTGGAATGTGTTTCTTGTCAGCGTTTTGAATAGTTTTATTGAGTATGTGTACAGCATTGTTGATGTTAGTGATGGGTGTACTGTTTAGAGTTGTGAAGTGTTGTTCTGTCTCATTTGTGAATGCTTCCCAGTTAGCTCTTTTATAATTGGTGTATGTGTGTTTGTGGCTAGCTGAGGTGAGTCTGGTTTTGGTGGTGATAATGATCGGGAGGTGGTCAGAGCCTAAGGTTCTGACCACCCTCCAGGATGTTGTGGGGGCGAGTTCTGGGGAGCAAAAGGTGATGTCTGGAGATGATGGGTTATAGAGGGCTTGGTGAGGAATATGGGTATGTTGATGGATGTCGTTAAGGATGATGAGGTTATCGGTTTGGTTTTGTAGTACCAGCCCTCTGTCTGTGTCGGGGTTGTCGACAAACCAGGCCGACGTCTTGGCTTTGAAGTCACCACCCAGGATGATGTGTGGGGTGTGTGGGGTGTTTGTGATGTGTTGTAAGTGTGGTCTGTATTCATTTGGTACTGTAGGGGATGTTTGGGGAGGGATGTAAGTGTCTATGATGGTTATGTTGGAGTTGTTGCCAGTGCGTATTTTAATTGACTGTATTTCTGTTGTGTTATCATTTGGGGGGAGGAGGGATTTGGATTGTACACTGGTTACTATGTATGATATTTCTTTGTGTACCAGGGTGATGAGTCCACCGCCCCCGCCGACAGCCCGGTCTTGTCTGATGGTGGTAAAATTATGAAATGTGGGTGTTTTTTGTGTTGTGCAGAGTTTTGTTTCTTGTAAGATGGCAATGTGTATGTTGTGTTGTTTGATGAAGTGTGAGAGTTCGTGTTTCTTTGTGTTGATGCCATCTATGTTCAGTTGAAGAATGTTAATGTTATGTGCACGATGTATGTTGGGTGCTGCTGCACGAGGACGTAACGTAACGGCAAGTAGTGTATTCTCCACCACCATCTTAAGCTGACCTGCCCTGAGTTTGTTTGTAAAAGAATCACCATGAGTTGAATAATTATCGCCTAGGATTTTTTCTATGTTTATTGATTGATTTCACTTACTCTCTTGGACGGTATTTATATAACTATGTATTATTTTTCTTAACCCACTGAGCCCCAGCTAGTTTATAATAAATGTACCACCAGTGACCGGCTGCTTCTGATTTTTTGTTTCCAAAAACAATAGCGAATGGGTTAGGAATGAAGGAAAAACCACACAAAAACGATAAAAAAGGTCAAAAAGTGGTCCTACGGAGTCCCCGAGGAGTAAAAAATTGAAGGCAATAACACCCAAAATACCGGTTTTTGCGCGCTCATGCGCACACGGTTGGATTTTGAGAGTTTTCAACCATCGGCATGGTTGCGTGGGATACTTGCTGTACACAGTTCCCATACAAATCTGAGCCCTCTAGGTGCCATAGGACCGAAGTAATTGGGACCGGACCGGCCAGGATGTATGGTATGCGTCGCTGGGGTTTAGCGTTACATACATTGTGGACGCAAACCCTGCATCGCTGAGGCTCAGTGGGTTAAGAGTGTCTTTATTATTTCACTTCAATGTTTCTCACTTTGATATTTTCACTTGAAGTAACTTTTGTGTATAATTAATCATGTAAATAAATTACCGGTATAATTATATTTTACATAATCTTTACATTTTACCTTTATGCTAATATATTATTCTTTTGATTGTTGGGATAAATCTAAGTCAAAGATAACTAAAGATAACTAATTCTGAACGAGTGATTAGAAAGGATTTTTAGGCTAAAACAGCCATTTGATATCAACTGATATTTTATGAACTTGCCACATCTTTTCACCTAGCAAGGTTTTAGTAACTACAAAGAGAGTTGCTAGTTTTTGTGGAAGTTTAACATGCCACTTCTTCTTGACTGAAACTGATAGTCATATTTTCCGCATTTTGTGAGGCTAAATAATAAGTCCTCGTTTTGTGGTTTTTAGTGGAATGTTTCTTTATGTTATGGGTTCGAACCCCGCTCGTAACGTAACATGGTGCCGTAACCAGGATTCCTTTCTTTCCCTCGTTTGGTAGTAATTGAGAACATTAGTGAAACATTAGGTCCCTAGGGACGCTAGGATATTGCATACTCATCTCATCCATCTTGTTTTGTACTGTTTATGAGTTGAGAGAGCTGTGTCAGCCTCTACGTTCTTTAATTCCTATTATTCGCGTTTATCACTCATCCTAATTTGTCATACATTTTCTCGTTCATCCATTGTTCATAGCATTCAATCATGGAATTTAAACTTTGAGCACCTTGTCTGTGTCGAAGCTCAGAAAAGGAGACTGGATTGCCTAATTAGCCACAGAGTATGATGTACCTTACAAAACTAGTAATACCAAAGGTGAGATTAGAAGGAGTGTGATTGAGAAATTGGTAAATACTGAAGTTTTGTCAGAGGCAGCCTATCAGTTGTGTGCAGAGGAAGGAGGTAGTGATGCATGGATGAAAGTGAAACTATTAGAGCTGGAGAATGCAAAATCTGACAGAGAACAGAGACAGCATGAAATTGAACATGAGCGTGAACAAAAACAGCGTGAGATTGAACATGAGCGTGAACAAAGACGGCATGAGCTTGAACAAAAACAGTATGAGTTTGAACGAAAACAGCTTGAGCTTGAGGAGAAGCAATGTGAGAGAGAGCATGAAGAGCACATGTTAAAGTTAAAAGCTGAAGAAAACCGGAATCAAAGGGATTCGGTTGCAAGTAGACCATTTTCTGATAAGGGTCAAAGTTTAAAATTTGTCCCTAGTTTTGATGAGACTGACCCGGAGAATTTCTTCATCCTTTTTGAGAAGGCAGCCAACCAACTCAAGTGGCCAAATGATCAGTGGGCATTTCTAGCCCAGACTGCTTTCATAGGTAAAGCCAAGCAGGTTTATACCAATCTCCCCATTGATTCCTTGACCTATGAAACTCTTAATACCTCAGTCTTAGCAGTATATGAACAGGTTCCTGAAACTCATCGTCAATGTTTCAGAGAAATGAAGAAAGGTGAAAAACAAACCTATCTAGAATTCGTAAAGGAAAAAGAACGAAAGTTTCTGAGTTGGTTGAGAGCCAGTAAAGTGACAACCTTTGAGCAGTTGTGCCAGCTAGTTATGCTTGAAGAATTTCTCTGCAAAGTCCCCTTCCCCTTAAAACTTTACCTCCAAGAGAGAGAGGTGCAATCTGTAGACAGGGCGGCTATTTTGGCTGAAAATTACAGATTAACTCGTGTCGATTCTTATGTCAGGACAGGACAGAGAGGGCCTGGCAACCGGCCACATTCTGGTGCTGGTCCTCGTGATGGTGGTAGTTTCCACTCAACTGGTGGTAGGTCTGGTTATGGTGGTGTCTCCCAACCAATTTCAAGGGTAGCATCTGGAGGCAATGGATCTGATAAAAAGGAAATTAACAAAACTTCTCTTTCTTCCATTAAACCTCCTGGACCCTTAGTTTGTGCCTACTGTAAGCAACCTGGAAATTTTCTTAGAGAGTGTCCCAAATTAAAATTAAAGGAGAAAATGTGTAAACCAGAGAGTAGTGCTGTCCTAGCCTCTTCCCTTGTACTTCATCCAAATTGAGTAACAGTATCCCCTCCTACTCCACCTGTGTTGACTGCCTGTTCTGATGCTGATGGCTCTCACAACCAGGTTTTCACTAGTATACCACCTAGCTGTTCTAACCAGTTCCAGCCTTTTCTTTCCACAGGATCAGTTTCCTCTACTGACGCTTCCACTGACTATCCCATTCATATTTTGAGAGACACAGGAGCTTCTCATAGCCTCTTGGTAAGAGGATTGGTGCCCAGTATTGAGGACTGTTTGTTAACCAGAGTATACTCATTCAGGGAGTCAGTGGGTGTCTTGTTGTTCCTTTGGCTAGGGTGTATCTAAAAACTGAGTTAGCTAGTGGTTATTTTACTGTTGTGATTCAAGATTCCCTACCTGTAGAAGGAGTGAACTTTTTGATGGGCAACGATATCGCCGGTGGCAAAGTGATACCAGACCCCATTGTTACCTCCACTCCCTCCTCTGATAACAACACTAAGCAATTAGAAAATCAGTATCTCAATTTGTTTCCCTCCTGTGTAGTGACTAGGAGTGGGGCTGGTCACCACAATAAGAAGGACAAAGTTGATCCTGACAGTGTTGACCTAGACACTTCCTCCCTATTTCTTGATGTAGATTCAGAGGATATTAGCAAGATTCCCATTGATTCTGAAACTCTCAAAGAGGCTCAGAAGCAGGACCCTGAACTGGCAATATATTTTGATAGGGCTGTGGAAGAGTCGGATATAGGAAACTATCCTCAATGCTTCTATCTAAGTAATGGTACCCTGATGCGCAAGAATAGACCTCCCAATGTGCCAGCTGATAAGCCCTGGCAAGAAGTGCATCAAGTAGTTGTGCCACACAAGTATAGAGTAGCCATCATTTCCATTGCTCATGACCTTAGTGGTGGACATTTGGGTGTCAACAAGACTCATGACAAAATTCTCAATGATTTCTTTTGGCCGAGGATGAAACAATCTGTTAAGTCTTACTGTAAAACTTGTCATGTGTGTCAACTTGCTGGGAAACCCAACCAACCCATCAAGCCTACACCTTTAACCCTTAATTAGCGGCGAGCAACATAAGTCGAGTTAAAAAAAGCTGGACTATGTGGCAGCGCTCGACATAGGTCGAGTGGCAATTTCAGCACGTAATGTGGCTGAGAGAGATGGTGCATCAGGAGTGTACGAGTAAACTAGACACATATCTCTCATGTACATACTTTTTTGCACATTCGCGTTGCACGGTTATTGCAAGAAAACTATCCATCATACAAGGATCGTTATGGTGTCATTCGAAAGCTCTGTTTATGCCCTTTCAGGGATAGGTACTTGTTTTACGTTCTGGGTCTTATTTAGGCATGAAAATGATCACGTAAACAGCCCTGTTTTGGCTAAAAACACCCCGCTGTGCGGTACATATAAATAAACCGCATAGGCCGCTCGTAAGGTGTTAAATCCCATCCCTGTAACAAATGAACAGTTCAGTAAAATCATAATTGACTGTGTAGGATCTTTGCCAAGAACCTGTAGTGGGAATAAGTACTTGTTGACTGTCATGTGTTCCACCACTAGGTATCCAGAAGTGTTCCCCTTGAGGCATATAACGTCAAAGAATGTAGTAAAGGCGCTTATTAAATTTTTCACCCAGAATGGAATACTGGTACAGTCTGATTTGGGAAGTAACTTTACCTCTCAGCTCTTCAAGCAAGCCATGGAAGAGTTGGGAGTACACCAGTACCATTCCACTGCCAGTCACCCACAGTCCCAGGGGGCATTAGAGAGGTTCCATCAGACCCTCAAATCCATGCTCACTAAATATTGTGAAGAGAACAATGCCGACTGGGATGAGGGCATCCATTTTGTGTTGTATGCTGTAAGAAGCAGGGTACAAGATTTTCTAGGATTTTCACAATTTTCCCTAGTCTTTGGTCATGAGGTCAGAGGTCCTTTGAAAGTGTTAAAAGATAATTGGATCAATGCTAACTCTAATAAACATCTTCTCACTTATGTGCATCAATTTAAATCTAGACTGAGATCTGCAGTAGAACTAGCTATGAATAATTTGGAGAAGTCTCAAGATAAAATGAAAGTGCAGTATGATAAGACTACAGTTGTTAGAGAATTTCAGCCAGGAGATCTAGTGCTTGGCTTTCTGCCTATACCTAAAAAAACGCTACAAAGCAAGTACCATGGTCCATATGTTGTGCTTAAGAAAACAAGTAATGTGAATTATGTTTTAAAAAATCCTGATCGTAGGAAGTCGGAAAGACTAAGTACATATTAACCTGCTGAAAGCCTATCACTGCAGAGATCCAGATAAGGTATTAAACTTTGAATCTGTAGCACAATTTGAAGGTGACCTAGAGGATTTAAAGATCAAGGAGCATAATGACTTTCAGTTGCCTCTTGATAACAAATTGCAAAACTCGGACTTCTTGACTAACCTCCATTTAAAATTCCAACACTTGTTGTTTGACCAAGGTGAAGACTTGGAGTACCTGCTTTCCAAGTGTCCACCGATGTTTGGTGATGTTCCCCAGCAGTGTCCCCTGGTGGAACATGATGTGGTTCTGACAGAAGGGGCCACTCCCATCAAACAACATCCCTACGGCGCCAATCCAGAGAAGCGTGCGGCACTTCAACAGGAAGTGGACTTCCTACTCGCCCATGGATTGGTGGAACGGAGCTACAGCGAGTGGGCCTCTCCATGCCTACTCGTGGACAAACCTGATGGCACATTTAGGATGTGTACGGATTATCGCCGGGTAAACCAACTCACCCGCCAGGACTGCTACCCTCTGCCACGGATCGACGACCTGTTGGACCGTTTGGGAGGAACGAAGTACATCTCCAAGATTGACCTGCTGAAGGGTTACTACCAGATAAAACTTTCGGAGAGGGCCAAGAGAGTGTCTGCATTTGTCACCCCGGACGGGCTATTCCAATACACCGTCATGCCTTTCGGTATGGTGAATGCGCCCGCCACCTTCCAGCGACTGATCCACCAGGTGACAGATGGCCTCTCGGGCGTGCAATCTTACCTCGACGATATTGTGGTCTACAGCGAATCCTGACAGGATCATCTTCACCAGCTACAAAATCTCTTCTCCAACTTGGCCAGGGCGGAACTCACTGTCAAACTTGCCAAGAGTGAGTTCGGCCATGCCAAACTAATCTTTCTGGGTCATGTGGTAGGAGAAGGGGAAGTCAGCCCTATTCCAGACAAAGTCGAAGCCATTTCTACATTGCATATTCCCCAGGACCGCAAGGCAGTAATGCGCTTCTTGGGTATGGCTGGGTACTATCGGCGGTTTGTACCCAACTTCGCTGACCTCTCCGCCCCCCCTAACAGACTTGATTAGTCCCAAGAGAAAATTTGTGTGGACCCCAGAATGCCAAACTTCATTCACAAAGATTCGTTGCCTATTAGTCAATACACCTATTCTGAAGTCCCCTCAGTTTCATAAGCCGTTCATAATTCAGGTGGATGCTAGTGATGTTGGTGTAGGAGCAGTTTTGTTACAGTACAGTGATTCTGAGATTTTGCATCCAGTTTGCTATGCATCCGGGAAACTCAAACCTTATCAGAAACACTACAGCACTATTGAAAAAGAGTGTTTTTCCTTGCTCTTTGCAGTGGATAAGTTTAATGTGTATCTTAGTGGTTCACATTTTCCCGTGAAAGTGTTTACTGATCACAACCACCTGAAATTCTTATATAAAATGAAAAACTCTAATCAGCGGTTAATGAGATGGTGCTTGGCATTGCAACCATATTACCTTGAAATTCACCACATAAAGGGAAAGAACAATATTATCGCGGACATGTTGTCCCGGAACTGAATGAGAACAATTTTAGTTGTTAGAGCTATTTTGCCAGCAATAATTTGTAAGTTTGTTAATGTGATTTTGGTTTTGGTTTATGTTTGGTGGATGGTATTAGGTTTAAAAATATTGTATTAGGGGTTAGATTTAGTTTCGCTTCTCTTATAAATCTCTTTGTGAGGGAGGTGTTAGGGATTTTTATTTCATTCAAGTGCCACTGGTTGTAATTGAGGTAATGTGCTTGTTATGGTGGATGCGTTCTTTAATTATTTATGATTGAACATCATATGCAATGTTATGAGCCCGGTATAATTAATTCGACCTGTAGACAGCTTAGTATCTTATATAGGAAGATATTTTTGTTCAAGAGTGTACGGTTCAGAGCGTGATGGTAGTGCAAGCAGTTCTCTCATCACCCCCAGTTTTCTTCCACATTCCATTCTCCCCCGTATCCTCCTACACCCTTGCTTCTACTCAATGTTCCCCCCTTTTCCCCCCCTTTCCTCCAACTCCCTTTCTCTCCTTCGTTGCCTGACGTACGAATGATATTGATTATAACTAGGTAATAATGTATTTGGCTTTTCTAATCATAAGTAATGTTTACAAGATATATCATAGAGTTCTTGGTAAAAGTTATACTTTAATTCAGCAAGTATATAACGAGTTGAAATTAATGCAGTTCGAGAGGTTGGTATCAGAACCAGGTGAGCAAAGGGTATATAAGCCGCTCATAAACGTAACGGCAAGTAGTGTATTCTCCACCACCATCTTAAGCTGCCCTGCCCTGAGTTTGTTTGTAGAAGAATCACCATGAGTTGAATAATTATCACCTAGGATTTTTTCTATGTATATTGATTGCTTTCACTTACTTTCTTGGAGGGTATTTATATAACTATGTATTATTTTTCTTAAGAGTGTCTTTATTATTTCACTTCAATGTTTCTCACTTTGATATTTTCACTTGAAGTGACTTTTGTGTATAATTAATCATGTAAATAAATTATATTATAAATAATTTTATTTTACATAATCTTTACATTTTACCTTTATGCTAATATATTATTCTTTTGATTGTTGGGATAAATCAAAGTCAAAGTAACTAAAGATAACTAATTCTGAACGAGTGATAAGAAAGGAATAACTTTGGGGTTTTTAGGCTAAAACAGCCATTTGATATCAACTGATATTTTATGAACTTGCCACATCTTTTCACCTACCAAGGTTTTAGTGACTACAAAGAGAGTTGCTAGTTTGTGTGGAAGCTTAACATGCCACTTCTTCTTGACTGAAACTGATAGTCATATTTTCCGCATTTTGTGAGGCTAAATAATAAGTCCTCGTTTTGTGGTTTTTAGTGGAATGTTTCTTTATGTTATGGGTTCGAACCCCGCTCGTAACGTAACAATATATATATATATATATATATATATATATATATATATATATATATACACAGTATATATACTGTATATATACAGGAAGTAGAGGCAGGTGTTGGGCCAGCCTATCCAGTTACACGTCTTTACTTGTCTACTTTATGTCGGCAGCTGTACAGTACGTGTTTTATTATAACTACTACTACACACACACACACACACACACCTTATCATACACAGCCCGTAGCCTAGTGGTAGAGCTCTCGTCTCACACACGAGGGGTCGGGGGTTCAATCCCCGGCCGGGCGGAGACAAATTGGGCTTGTCTCCTTTCATGTGTTAGCCTCAGTTCACCTAGCTGTAAATAGGTACCTGGAATAAGTGGACGACATTGTGACGTCCCATCTGGAGTTGGCAAAAATGGTACAAGGCGAGATGGGTATCATATGGTTCACCTAAGCTGATGGCTACCTAAGCCTTCGGGCGAGACAGTACCGTCTATAGTGAGAATGGGACCATACAGATCCACCCTAAGCCTTCGTTTCCGATGCCGCCAATTGGCTAAAAATACAGACTACACACACATCCACAGCCATTCCAACGATACATATAACACCTACACATATAGGAGGCGGGAAATAACGAGCAATGCTCACTCCCGCAATTCAAATATATACATATATACATATATATATATATATATATATATATACTGTATATAAATACATATATATATATATATATATATATATATATATATATAGATATATATACCGGTACATATATAATTATATAATATATCTATCTATTAATCTATCTATTTCTCTCTTTCTCTCACTCTCTCTCTCTCTCTTTATCTCTCTCTCTCTCTCACACACACACACACACACCTCTTATCTCACAGACACCACGGAAATTAAAATTAGACATCTTCAGTTTGCGGGATCACTTTATGCACCCCACTTATGACTCTCGTGTAAAGGCAAAATCTTAGTAACACATGCCCTTCTTAAACTGCATACAATCATCTAAGGTAAAAGGGTGTCATGGTGCTGAAATGGTTAACCCTTACAGTACCAACCACGTCTTTTTGTTTTCAGCTGCATTTAGACGATTATTTTAAGCTTAGGAAGGATATATGGTAGCTTAACCCTTCTTTAGCGGCCTATGCGGTTTATTTATATGTACCGCCCAGCGGGGTGTTTTTAGCCAAAATAGGGCTGTTTACGTGATCATTTTCATGCCTAAATAAGACCCAGAACGTAAAACAAGTATCTATCCCTGAAAGGGCATAAACAGAGCTTTCGAATGACACCATAACGATCCTTGTATGATGGATAGTTTTCTTGCAATAACCGTGCAATGCGAGTGCAAAAAGCAGGTAATTAGCCACTTTCCCCATATAATTCGGTATGTAGCGAGTGAGAGAGGGAGGAGGGAGCTGAGATTCATGTCAGTAGGTTCGCCGCGGTGGTCTGGAGCAGTCATACGCTCGCTAGTCTCCTGCCACCACTTGTCTCTCTCTCTCAGCAACATTACGTGCTGAAATTGCCACTCGACCTATGTCGAGCGCCGCCACATAGTCCAGCTTTATTAAATACGACTTATGTGGTGAGCCGCTTTTTAAGGGTTAAAGGAGTCTGTAATCGTTTATCGGTTAGACGTCCTTCCTGAGCTGAATAAACCCATCTAACAGTAAGCAGAGTATAATGAAAAGGATGGCACCGGTACTGAATGGGTTAACGGGTGGATACATATTATGGCATGTTAGTGTACAGTCGGCCAAGTAAGTGATGTTTCGGCACCAAATACATTCTGATCAATAATTGGTATCAGCAATATCTCAACATGATTTATTTATTTCGAGTGAGATATACAAACATGTTTCTACACTTACCCACCTTATTCAACATCTGGCAGACATTAATACAGCACAGAGCGAGCCAAATGTAATAACAGCTGGGACATGACTTAGCCCCTTCTGTACCGACGAAGTCTTTGTAATTTTATTCCAGCTATATTTAGACGACTTTGTGTGGCTTAAGAAGGATCTGTGGTAATTAAAACGGTTAAGTGAGATGGTTCGAAGCCTGTTAAATGCTGGAGGCTCTTTTAAGCTGATTAAAATCGTCTAATAGCAGCCAGAATTTTGTAGAAAAAACGTCATCGGAAAGGGGGTTTATAGCGCGACCGTACAAATTGTCAGAACTAGGTTGTATATAATAAAACTAACTTTTTGTCCTGTGAGTGAAGACTGCTCCCGTAGCTCGTTAAAAGTACATTACCAACCCCCACTACCGATAACACGGGTTATTTACACCATGAGGGGGAAGGGGGTAGTTATTATTGGATTTATATATTGTGCATCTATTGTTGTTTTAGTTTCCTCCAAAAATCTCCATCAAGTTTTTTTTTTTTCTTTAATGTCTCAACCTTGATATATTGTATTCAAGATCCCTCTTCGAGATAAATGTATACATTTTTCGGTAGAATAATGTCCCGGCCGAAGGCTGGTTCCTTAAAAATTACAGGCTTGCTATCGTTCGCCAGGAAAAAAATCGACACATAAATGGCACGAAATGTTTTGATATTGATAAAGAAATGGGACGAAAGGTCCTAAGATCGACCTACTAGTGGGGCGAACCTCTTACAATTTCAGAACTAATGGGGCTAAACATGAGGGAGAAAGGGTTCCATAAAAAGCAACTACCTCCCCCTTTAAAGTACCTTACCAACCCCCACTACTGATAACACAGGATATTTACACCATGCTAATATAGTTAACCCTTTCTGTACCGGTGACGTATTTTAATTTTGTATTTCAGTTACATTTAGACGGTTTTATTAAGCTTAGGAAGGATAGGCTATATGGTAGCTGAAAGGATGAATTTATATAGTCTTTTTTATTGGCAGACGTCCTTCCTTAGCTGAATCAAATCGTCTAAGAGTTGCCGGAATATACTGAAAAGGAGACAAAAAGCTAAAGCTGTCTGTAACAAGTGTCCCCCCTATAGGTTGAAATAGTGACAGAGAGCCAAAATCCAGGTCATAGTAGAACATTTAGATGTTTTGGAAAGATATCTGGTGTGCTTGTTAAGTGTGGTGAAATTAATAGGAGGAGGTATTTGTGAGAGCTTGCTGGATTACTCTGTGTAGGTAAAGCACAAATAGAAACAGTAGGGAAAGCCAGGCAAATGAAACAGCAGTTCCAGCAACTCCTTATCATATATATATATGTACCGGTATATCATAGAACAATGCAATCTTAATTGCAAAACCATATAGATTAAAACTTTCAATATTAAAGATGTGTTTAGTGGCTTAATAAAGTAATGAGGCCCAGCAATGATCGTTATTTAATGGTCCGGTCTCCAGTAGGTTATTTAACATATTTATCATATTCTGGACTCCTGAGTGTGTATTAAGGTGCCACCATTACCGTGGCGGGGGGGGGGGGGCTCTTATCAACAGTGTAGGGACTATGAGGCACTGATGTTAAATCCCTTGTCATTATATATACAGTATATATATATATATATATATATTGTTACGTATCTTGATCCTCAAGTGGTTAACTTGATGAATCTAGATAGCACAGAGATATATATTAAGGTATCAGTCAGCTGAAGGCAAAACAAAAGTAAAATCTAATAAAATACTTTCCTGTTTGTTGCTTCCTTTCCTTTTGGATCTTAGGACTTAGTATCCTTTATTGACTGATACTCTTTAATTATGAAAAATACTGAAACTAATTAAAGTCATGTAGTATTTATAAAGAATTATTATTTAACCGAAGCTTAGTAGGCTATGGTTATGAACCGAATAAGTTATAGCTAAAGAAGGACTATTAATTTTATAAAAAGTCTTGAAAGATAAATATTAAAGTAAGAATATTTCTGTCTCTTACCCTTTTTGAAATGAATAGATAGTTTTCTTCTATGTCCTTTTATTTATATTTAATGTAATTATTCTTGGTTCTTGTCTTACGTTAATAGTATTATATTATTATTATCATCAGGAGTAATATCAAAGTCACATAAAAAGTTAGATATATATTTAATAATTAGTTAAATTTATTTCTTAACCACGTAACATTGAGGTTTGATTATGAGTAAATAAAGTTACAGGATCGTTTCATAGATTCGATTCAGGTCTCACTCAAATAATATGAAAAGCAAAATATAATATTTTGAAGCAAAAGAATTTTCTTCAGCTTAGAAAATCACTAGAAGTAATATTAACCCAGCCATGTTAGTCTAAGGCGATATTACTAATACGAGACAATAGCATCACCGTACTAAGCACCATTAAGCACTGTAAGCTTAATTCAAAGAAAATGAAAGAACTCGTAAGTATTAATATAAAACAATAGTATTACTTTCATCATAACCCAATTACTTAAAGAGTTGCTTTAGTCCACAAGTTAGTCAACTAAAATAGTTAAGTACATAATAATAGCATTAACGTTAATTCCCAATTAAATAGTTAAACACATAATAGTAGCGTTCACGTTCACGTTAATTCGCAATTAAATAGTTAAGCACGTAATAGTAGCGTTCACGTTAATTCCCAATTAAATAGTTAAACACATTACACACATTAAACACATCACGTTAATTCCCAATCACATATCTCACTAACCAACATAACGTAAGTGTTTACACCGAACACACTTAACACACATTTATATAATCTGACTGACAGTCACAATCCCATTATAATACTTCACCCCGTCTTCCTCCAGCTGCAAGTTCACCTTCCCCAACTCCAAATGAGACTGATTTGAATGCCCACAACTCGGGTCTAATATACCAAACAATGATTGTGTAGGAACGAATCAGGAGGCGGCGGGTCGTGCCGGCACCAATCATAGCTCCTCGAATCACATAACAGGTGTGTCGTCCACTCACAGCTCCTGGCGTCGATCATACGTCATAGCATCGGTCATCGAGGTATGGGGCGAGCTGGTATGGGGCGAGATGGTTTGCCCACTCGCTCGTTCGCTCGCTAGTCTGCTTCACCACTTGGGTAGTTTGGCTCCTTGAACTCTAATTCTAACTCTTAAATTAACATACAGGGCTCCGTATGTCAGACCTCCCCCCTAGAAAAGAGTTTAAGGAGTATAGTACATAATATTAAACATAATACATAAATAGATTCACCACCAGATTGGCAACAGCAAGATTATAATGAGGATATAATAAGGATATCACCCAAAGTAGGCAACGTCTCCAGGTACCACATCAGAACATAGCCGGAACGTAGCTGGAGCGTTATCCGAACTGCAAGGCATCTCACAGCTGAAGGCTTAAAAGCGCACTACAAAAGCATGATATTTTACCCTCGCTACAAGGGAGAGCTAATTGCCAAAATCCTCTCATTAAATTAAACTTACTGCTGCATGAGGCCAACCTGGGAAATGCAATCTTTGATCCGTGGCAGTGGGTAGGTATCGTTCTTTGTGACAGCATTGACTTGCCTATAGCCCCTACAAAACCCATGGCTCCCGTCTGGCTTCGGCACAAGTATGACCGGACTACTCCACTGGCTGAAGGCCCTTGTGATCAGCTGGTTTGAAAAAATTAAGTCAAGCTCGACCTGCAGTATACTCCTGCGTTGTGGCGAGACAACGGTAGGGGGATAGTTTAATGGGAGTTGCATCCCCTACGTCGATGTCGTGCACGGCCAAAGAAGTGAGCCCTGGAGTATCACGGAACACATTGGGAGACTGAGATAAAACAGAGATTAGTTGGTTCGCTTGATCATAGGGAAGATGACATAGTTTAGATGGTAATTCCCTCAAAGCCACTGAATTATACTGAAAGTTGGATAGGCTACATGACAAGTCAAAGTCTGCATGGGTACCTTCAGGCTCTGGGACAGTCTGTTGCGGGTCAGTAAGAGAACTGAAGACTTTGTCCGCACCAGGCTGTTCACAGGTCCTGACATTCACTGCCACAGTGGGAGAATCTGGAGGAGAGGAATCAGGGGACCTATGGTAGGGCTTCAACATATTTATATGGAATACTTGCGTGGGCTTTCTCCTGTCTGGGGTAGTGACTAGATAATCGGTAATGCTCACCCTCCGAATGATCTTATATGGGCCCCTGAACTTGGCAGAGAACGGTTGGCCAAAAAGGGGGAGCAGGACCAAAACCTCATCACCGGGCTTAAACTCCCTCTCACAGGCTTTTCTGTCATACCATTTCTTCATGGAGCTTTTAGCCACTGTCAAGTTTTGAGCGGCAAACTCACATGAGGATCTCAGCCGGGTTTTGAAATCTGAAACATACTTGAGGAGGTTTTGGTTCCCCTCCTGGCCAACTAGGCTATCCTGCAATAGTTGCAAAGGACCTCTTACCTGGACCGAAAACTAGCTCATTAGGGGAAAAACCCAGGGATTCAGTTGGAACCTCACGAGTAGCAAATAAAAGAAAAGGTACCCCCTTATCCCACTCAACTCCGGTCTCTGTACAATACTTACGTAACATTCCCTTTAATGTCTGATGATATCGTTCGAGAACCCCTTGACTCTCTGGGTGGTAGGTGCTAGACTTTACATGCTCGATACCCAACTCCTTCAGGGACTGCTGGAAAATGTTAGAGGTAAATTAGTTCCTTGATCACTTTGCACCTCATGGGGGAAACCCATTCTGGTGAAAAATTTGAGCAGTTCCTTGATTACAGTTGGAGCAGAGGTAGTCCTTAAGGGTATAGCCTCTGGGTAGCGAGTTGCCATGTCCATGATAGTTAATAAATAAATGTTACCTTGGGAAGTCTTAGGCAATGGGCCTACAATGTCCACTACCACCCGAGTAAAAGGATTCTCGAAAACGGGCAAGGGCACCAGAGGATGTACAGGCACCTTTTGATTGGGTTTTCCTGTCATCTGGCAAGTGTGACACACTCTACAACACTCCACTACATCTGCACGCATTCCTGGCCAGTAAAAGTGGGATCTGATTCTGTCTAGAGTTTTTCTCACACCTAGGTGTCCTGCCAATGGTATACAATGTGCCATTTCCATATATCTCTACGACAAGGTTTGGGGACTACTACTTGATGGACGTCCCAAGCCCCGTCATCGATTGGTTCTGTGTGGCGGACTCCATCATCGGCACAATTCGCCTCCTTTGAGGTAGAAACATTCACCACCCTCCTTCTCGCATTCCTCTTCACTCACGGACCTGGCAGCTAACTCCTTGCATTCACAATCATCTCTCTGTAGCTCTACCAGGCCGCTAGGACAATTTGGAGGGGTTTCATGGTCATCGTTAGGGTCAAGATGAGCCATAAAGGTGTCAGATAAATCCACCTCAGTCACATCATCAGGCACAGTTGGAGCATCATTCACACTCTCATCATCCCTTTCATCAACTCTTACATTCGGTACATTTCTGTCTGAGGGAACTGCTACTTGAGACATTGAAAGTTTGTCAGCACACACAGGGAAAACAGTTGGCAACTCCTTGTCGAGCTCACCGGTTAGTGGCTCGTTAACAGGGGAAAGTGACAAAATGGGGTCGGGTCGGACCTTCTCACCTGCTACAATCATTCCCCAAAAGGAGTGTTACCCCAGGCACAGGGATATCTTGGGACCTACACAAAGCTATGGTGGCCTCACCCTGTAGTAACTCACATTCAATTTCGCCTTTTACCAAGTATGCATAAAACTGGCCTCCAGCACCTCTCATTACAACTGGTTCGCCAGGTGGGCACGCAGTGTAAGGATTCACCATGAGGGTGCTAGTAGAACCTGTGTCTCTCAGAATTTTTACCTCATGCATGCAACCATTTAATCTCACGTTGCCAGATGAAATAAAGGACGGTAACTGTCCTGCACTGATGGTGAAATTATTATTGGTTTAAAACCCTTGTGGGTTGCACCACACATGCTACTACCACCCCTGTCTAGATGATTTACGTTAGCTGCTAGGTACTCCTTCTGTCGAGAGTCCTGCATTAAAGGAACTTTTGGTGCTAGGTAACTCCTTCTGTCGGGAGTCCTGCATTAAAGGCACATATGGAGTTTGAGATACGGCGGCACCTGTCTGCCCGATCTCTCGGTTCTCTCCTTGGCCCAGCACTGATAGCTAGGTGGCCTCCTCTTGCCACAACAACTACATACTTTAGGGGCTACGGGAAAGTTCCCTCTTTGGGCATTACTATTAGTTTGGGGCCCACCTCTGTTACCATAGCCCTGAGTCGCATTTTTTAGTTGGGGAACATTTCTATTTTGGCTAGCTGGGGAAGACGTTATAGGCTTGTGACTGGGTCTGTCAGATTTGTGATTGGGATACTTAAAATTAGAACTAGAATTATCGTAGGGCATCATACCACGAAATGTGTTGTTGAGCACGAATGTGTCAGCCATGTCCAGCGGCGTCAGCAAGACAATCTACCTTTTTCCCCTTTAAATGATAGGATACAGAAGAATCAATTTTCCATAGGAAATTTTCTAACAGGACCAACTCCTTCAGATCGTTGTAGCTTGTGACTTTCTTACTCTTGACCCAATGATTGAAAGTTTTAGTCATGGTCCTGGCAAATACCTTATGGGTTTCTTCTACTTTCTTCTGGTTTTTACGGAAAGATTGCCTGTAAGCCTCAGGCTGCAATTGATAGGTTTTTAAGATAGCTTCTTTGAGATTGTCATAATCCTGCCTAACTTCTGCTACTTCTGACAAATACGTGGCTCGAGCCTGCCCCTGTCAAAACAGTTTGTAACATAAAAGGCCATTGATCTCTAGTCCACTTCATACCTCCAGCAACTTCCTCAAGACAAAACAAAGAATCCTGCACATTATCCTCAGTGAAAGGTGGAATGACACTAGTCATAGTTAATCCCAGAGGGGGAGCAATTACGGGAGCATTTGTATTGACATTTAGTTGAGCCCGTACGATATTGATATTCATAATGTTCGGTCTTTATTCTGGCTTCTTCGATATTTGCTTTGGCTTGTTCGGCATTGCTCTGGCTTGTTCGGCATTTAGTCTGGCTTGTTCGGTCTTTATTCTAGCTAGTTCCAGTACTTGATCAATGGTAAAACCAGGTGGCAATTGTTCATCAAGTTGGCTAGGATTACTGGGGATCCACCAACTGCTCCGTCACCCTCCGCCTTCTACAGGGAACAGGTGGGTTTTTTATGGTCTGAGCCACCTCTACTTTAGACATGTTTGTGACAGTTAATTGGAGATATGAGGCAAGCACTTTCAGTTCGGATTTTGACAGACAGTCAAAATCAGGGGCTGTGGGTTCTGATTCTATGAAAACTCGAGCATCTTCGTTATTAATTAGTTGAGGCATGATTAATATTAGATTGTTAAGTAGTGAAACGTTAATGAAACTGAGTGAAACTGTAGAAACGAATCCTGGCAAGGTCGCCACTCTTCTGTTACGTATCTTGATCCTCAAGTGGTTAACTTGATGAATCTAGATAGCACAGAGATATATATTAAGGTATCAGTCAGCTGAAGGCAAAACAAAAGTAAAATCTAATAAAATACTTTCCTGTTGTTGCTTCCTTTCCTTTTGGATCTTAGGACTTAGTATCCTTTATTGACTGATACTCTTTAATTATGAAAAATACTGAAACTAATTAAAGTCATGTAGTATTTATAAAGAATTATTATTTAACCGAAGCTTAGTAGGCTATGGTTATGAACCGAATAATTTATAGCTAAAGAAGGACTATTTATTTTATATAAAGTCTTGAAACATGAATATTAAAGTAAGAATATTTCTGTCTCTTTACCCTTTTTGAAATGAATAGATAGTTTTCTTCTATGTCCTTTTATTTATATTTAATGTAATTATTCTTGGTTCTTGTCTTACGTTAATAGTATTATATTTATTTATTATCAACAGGTGTAATATCAAAGGCACATAAAAAGTTAGATATATATTTAATAATTAGTTAAATTTATTTCTTAACCACGTAACATTGAGGTTTGATTATGAGTAAATACAGTTACAGGATCGTTTCATAGATTCGATTCAGGTCTCACTCAAATAATATGAAAAGCAAAATATAATATTTGAAGCAAAAGAATTTTCTTCAGCTTAGAAAATCACTAGAAGTAATATTAACACAGCCATGTTAGTCTAAGGCGATATTACTAATACGAGACAATAGCATCACCGTACTAAGCACCATTAAGCACTGTAAGCTTAATTCAAAGAAAATGAAAGAACTCGTAAGTATTAATATAAAACACATAGTATTACTTTCATCATAACCCAATTACTTAAAGAGTTGCTTTAGTCCACAAGTTAGTCAACTAAAATAGTTAAGTACATAATAATAGCATTAACGTTAATTCCCAATTAAATAGTTAAACACATAATAGTAGCGTTCACGTTTAATTCCCAATTAAATAGTTAAACACATTACACACATTAAACACATCACGTTAATTCCCAATCACATATCTCACTAACCAACATAACGTAAGTGTTTACACCGAACACACTTAACACACATTTATATAATCTGACTGACAGTCACAATCCCATTATAATACTTCACCCGTCTTCCTCCAGCTGCAAGTTCACCTTCCCCAACTCCAAATGAGACTGATTTGAATGCCCACAACTCGGGTCTTATATAACAATGATTGTGTAGGAACGAATCAGGAGGCGGCGGGTCGTGCCGGCACCAATCATAGCTCCTCGAATCACATAACAGGTGTGTCGTCCACTCACAGCTCCTGGCGTCGATCATACGTCATAGCATCGGTCATCGAGGTATGGGGCGAGCTGGTATGGGGCGAGATGGTTTGCCCACTCGCTCGTTCGCTCGCTAGTCTGCTTCACCACTTGGGTAGTTTGGCTCCTTGAACTCTAATTCTAACTCTTAAATTAACATACAGGGCTCCGTATGTCAGAATATATATATATGATAAGGATAAGGATGGAAATGACGCCTGGAAACATCTTGAACTTTATTTTTCGAATTTTCGGCACCTCACGGAGCCATCTTCAGGAGCAATACAGAACCTAAAATAGAGTACACACTCTAGAATCATACAAAAGAACGGGTTCTAAAAAAATAATATTTATATATAAGAAAACGAACACTCTAAGTGTACAGTGAAACTAATCAATGAATATTTAAAACAATTGAGTTTACAAATTAAGAACTTATCTATGCAAATAAGGTAAATATAAATTAAACAATAATACGCTAAAAGATTGAACACCAACAATCAGAGAAGGCAAAATTGACTAAAGAGAGATTCCCGGTTTAAATCTAAAACAAACAAAAAAATACTTTACTCAGAAACTTGTCCACGAAACAAAAGGGTTTCAGCAATACTATTCTACATGAAACCACAATAAAAGTTACCAAAATAACGTTAACGTCAAGAATGAGATCAAGCAGTGGATCTATGTGGACAATCTTCAAGGCACTGGAGACGATGAAGGTTTATTGCTCAAAGGATGCTGGGAAATCCGCAATATATTTGCCAAGGGTCATTTATACTTGAGAGAATGGGCCACTAATAGTGATCTTTTGAAAGGTCAATTTGCTTCTGACGGTGTAGCTACGGAGAATAATGAGGTGAAGGTTTTAGGCCAGAAATGGGACACTACCACAGATTGTATATCCTTCTGTCACACACCATGCGACAGTGAGATTATGACTAAGCGAAATTGCTTAAGCTTGTCTGCGAGGTTGTTTGATCCCCTAGGCTATTTGCTGCCTGTAACTATTCGTGCTCGTATGTTTTTACAGCAACTGAGGCGGCTACAGCTAGATTGGGACACGCCACTCCCGACTGAGTTACAAGATACTTGGCAGTTAATTCAGTCTGACCTTTCCACATTTTTTTTTTTTTTTTTTTTTTAGAGACAATGAACGGAGGAAGGAAAAACACAGATAAAACAAAAAGGTCCATGTGCCTAAAGGCATCCTCCATTCATAAAATGTTTGTAACAACTGGATTTAAACATTTGTAGATTGTAAGTTTGTGGAAAGCAATTCGAGGGAAGTGAATTCCAAAGAGTAGTAGCTCTGGGGATAAATGAATTCTGATAAGCAAAGTTCTGCATTATGGAGGAGAAAGTGTAAATTCATGGGTGCTCTCAGCTGCCCTAGTTCTACGGGGAAAGATCTGGAGAGGCGGCACAATTGAAGCAAGTTCCTCGGAGCAATTGCTGTGAAAATATCTGTAGAATAATGCAAGGGATGCAACGTTTCTTCGTATGGATAATGTAGGAAGGTCCTGTGTGATTGCAGGGTTATTGATTAATCTAATAGCTTTATTTTGAATTTTGTCCAACTGCCTCAATGCAACCACTCCCACTTCCACCCCACAGAGGTGAACGGTAATCCATCTGAGAACGCACAGACTTTTCGATATTACGGCCAACTGCTCGTCAGTGAAGAATTCTCGACCTCGGAACAGGAGTCCCCAGTTTTTTAGAGGCATTCTTAGCAATGCTTCTAACATAAATGTGTCCCATCTCAAGTTAGTAAGTTAATGTTACACCGCGAATGTCAATACTAGGGGAGAGTGGGAATATTTACATCATTAAAAAATATATGGGAGTCCAGTGATATTCTGTCGGTTATAAAATTGAATGTACTTGTTTTTCTGTGCATTAAAGGAAACTAGATGTTGCAAGGTTCACCTTGATAGTCAAGTTATTAGTGGTCAACAAGTGGATCTTACATGCCTTTGCTGATGCCAGTACTAGTGCATACGGTCCTGCCATATACTTATACAAATGTAGTGAAGCGAAACTGGCTATAGCAAAGGCCAAAGTAGCCCCTATTAAGATACACACAGTTTCCTAAAGAGAACTTACTAGCATTGCTTCTGTCTGCTCGTCTAATAAAGTTTACACTGGATGCTTATACATACATACTACAAATTAAATGGCGTCTATGGTTCTGGAGCGACAGTCAAATAGCACGTTCTTGGGTACACAGCCAGAAGGTTTTACCTGTGTATGTTTCCAATCGCACTGATGGGATACATAACTTAGTTCCTACGGCTAAATTTCGCTATGTGAGCACCAAGGATAACCCCGGGCTTAATTTCCCGGGAGATCTCGGCGCAACAGTTTATGTCATCCTCTATGTGGTGGCAATGACCTACATGGCTTTACATCTCCAACTGAATGGCCTCAGGATTTCAGGGTAATGCATATCTGTTTTCATCAAGTCGGCCCCAAGATGATGTGTTAAGTAGTTCGACTGGGGGTTTTTTGGGGGGGAAAAAGTACTACACATCAGCTAACAAGTTTGGTAGAGTGGTAACGTTACGGCAGCAATGATCACGTAATACGGGTATTTGCATGGATATACCGTTTCCATTCACCTAAGACGTGCGCAATGGGGGGTATGATACACTACCAAACGCCTGTTTGCGCACGTTATTTGAGCTGTTTCCAAATCACTAACATCGTTATTTTACCATAAAATAGACCTTAATACTTTTCCATAGCCGCCTATTTAACGTTGATTATAACGGTATTAACCTTTTACAGCAATAAAACAAGTGGAAACCGCGTTTGGATGGTCAAAATCGGCGGATCCAAGGCCGGGAGTTACATAATTTATGGCGGAGTCAACCTCCCTCCCCTCCACACTTCCCCACCTCTGGCGAGAGACTGTTTGATCGATACTCTCCTCTCTCCTCTCTCTTGCACTCGCTTGGTAACAGTGATGACAATGCCCTGCTTGCAACTCGCGAATGTTAGCACGAAAATAGACCAC
>CM064483.1:52663185-52803277 GCA_032716605.1 Paralithodes platypus | reverse complement strand
TTCAAAACTTGGAAGAAACAAAACGCCTCAAAGAAGAGAAATTACAGTTGCAGAAGACCGAAATGGAAGCCCAGAAGCCAAGATTCCAACTATCTAAAAACATCTCCCTAGTACCACCCTTTGACGAGAGTGACCCAGAGAAATCTTTCTCCACGTTTGAGAAAACTGCTGAACACCTTAAATGGCCAAAAGAGGAATGGCCATGGCTTCTCCAACCCAAACTCGTAGGAAGAGCTCAGAAAACTTTCAATCACCTGGAGGACGTTAATGACTATGACTTTGTAAAGAGCGCTATAGTAGATGCTTATGCAATCACCGCTGATCATTACCGTAGAACTTTTCGGAACTACATCAAGCCAGAAAAACATACATTTTTGGAGTTTGCCATGGATAAACTACGGATGCTTAAAAAATGGTTAGCTGCTAAAAAAGTCACCACCTTCACAGAGTTAGTTAACCTTGTTGTTCTAGAGGAGTGGAAGCGTAGGTTACCGCCCAGTATGCTAGTATATATAGAGGAGAAGGGAGTGAATGACCTTACCAAGGCTGCTCAATTAGCTGACAGCTATGCTTTAATCCATAGGGTTGTACCAAGCTATGATAGGACAAAAACCCCAAATGTGAGATTCTCCTCAAGCTATAACCCTGTGTCTAAAGTCATGTCGCAAATAAATGCTCCCAAAAGCCCATCTCAAAGTCAAGGAAAGTCTGAAGATTTCTGCTCATATTGTAAACAGACAGGGCATAACATCATGCAGTGTACACATCCTAAGTGTAAGACCTCTGCTGCATACAAACTCACACTTGCCACTTCTCAAAGACCTCAAAAACAAACAAAACCTTCTGGGGCACCTATAACATGTATACATACCCAGAATGCCTCTTCTGATCCTTTTTCTGCCTTTAAGGTACCTGGAACTGTCTCTCTTCCAGATGACTCCCAGACTTACCAAGTTACCATCTTAAGAGACACTGGATCAGCCCAAAGCTTGTTGTGTAAGACTGCCTTGCCTTCAGTTGAGAATCACTACACTGGGGGAAAAGTTACACTTAAATCTTTAAGCTCTGGTCATGCTGCAGACATGGCTGATATACAGATAGGCAGTGACCTGATCCAGGGGTCAGTTAGAGTAGCCGTCTTGGATACAGATCTTCCTATTCCGGGGGTAACTTTCCTTTTAGGAAATGACTTGGCTGGACATGGGATGATTCCTGACATGATAGTGAGAGACAAACCCATGTTATACAGTCCTACTGCAAAGCTAGATCAGATGAAACCACATATTTTCCCGGTTTGCGCTGTCACCCGTTCACAAACTGCTGCAGTGTCTAATGACTCTCTCTCACCCTCAAGTCAGGATACCTTGTTCACCCAGATCATGTCTAGGGAAAACCTCATACAAGCTCAAGAGGCAGACACTTCACTTGCTAAGCTCAGGCACATTGCTGATGACAAACCCATAAATAGGAAAAACCCTAACATCTACTATCACAAAGGGGTCCTTATGCGTAGTTTTCACCCGCCTGATAGGCCTGACTCAGATACTTGGTCTATAGTACATCAGGTAATCATCCCTACCTCCATCAGATCTGCTGTAATGGGATTAGCTCATGACGGAAACTCTGGTCATTTGGGACAGAGAAATACATACAGAAAGATCCTAGCTCATTTCTTCTGGCCTAACATGAAAAAAGATGTAACCAAATTTGTAAAGTCTTGTCACACTTGCCAGATAGTAGGAAAGCAAAATGAGACCATCCCTAAAGCTCCACTTGCTCCTATCCCTGTCACTACAGAGCCCTTTGAGAAAATAGTAATTGATTGTGTAGGGCCTCTTCCCAAAACTAAGAAAGGGAACCAGTATCTACTTACCGTAATGTGTGCTGCAACTAGGTATCCTGAGGCTTTCCCTTTAAAAGATATCAAGGCTAAGACTATTGTGTCCCATCTGTTGCATCTTTTCACAAAAGTAGGCATTCCTAAAGAAATTCAGAGTGATCAGGGGTCAAATTTTACAAGTAACCTAATGAAAGCAGTACTGAGGGAGTTAGAGGTAGATAAGAAGATAGCCACTGCGTACAGACCTCAGACCCAGGGTTGCCTAGAACGCCATCATCAATCTCTGAAATCCATGATAAAAAAGTTTTGTTTTGAGACTGAGAAAGAGTGGGATGCCAACATTGACTGGCTTCTTTTTGCCATTAGAGAGTGCCCTCAAGAGTCGCTAGGATACTCCCCTTTTGAGTTGCTATATGGGCGTCAGATCAGAGGCCCTCTAAAGGTCTTGAAAGATTCTTGGTTTGTGGAAGTATCTGATCATCCTTCTCGCACAGTTGCAGAGTACATAAATGAGTTAAAACTTCAGATGTCGAATGTAAGAGCGCTAGCACTGGCCAACCTTGAGAAGAGTCGGTCAAGAATGAAAACCCACTACGATCGCAAGTCTGAAAGTAGAACATTTAGTCCTGGAGACAAAGTCCTTCTCTTCTTGCCCATTCCTGGTAGTCCATTAAAAAGCAAATTTTGTGGCCCATATGTAGTCTCTCAGAAACTTTCCAAGCTAAACTACGTTTTTCGCACTCCTGATCGAAGGAAGGATCAAAGGATTGTTCACTTAAACCAGATGAAGGCGTACATAGAAAGGCCGCTTGAGGAGAATACCCCAATACTAGCTGTAAATACTGTACCACATTCTGTACCAGACTCGTGGGAATTGCAAAAGGTAGGAGACTCTGATGTGATTGAGTTTGGTGATCTTCCTTCACCTTGTGGAAGCCCAAAGAACAGCGAACTATTATGTACCTTAGATCAATATTTGTCGGACATGTCGCCATCACGTAGAGATGATCTTAGGAAATTGCTTGTAAGTTACCCTTCAGTCACATTGGATGTCCCTGGCTTTTTCAAGGACCATCATCACGATGTTATCTTGACCTCACCAGAAGTAAGACCTATCAAACAATCACCATACAGACTAAACCCTCAGAAGCAAGAGATCATGAGAAAGGAAATTGACTTTATGTTGGAGAAGTCCTTAGTGGAACCAAGTCATTCCCCTTGGGCATCACCCTCTTTATTAGTCCCAAAACCAGACGGTAGTAGTAGGCTGTGTACTGATTACAGGAAAGTAAATGCGGTGACAGTCCCTGATGCATATCCACTACCTAGAATTGATGACCTAATAGATAAAGTAGGGGCTGCTAAGGTAGTATCAACCATAGACTTGCAGAAGGGGTATTACCAAATTGGGATGACCGATAGAGCTAAAATCATCTCGGCTTTCACCACTCCTTTTGGGCTCTTCCAATATAGAGTCATGCCTTTTGCAATGATGAATGCTCCTGCCACATTTCAAAGGGTCATGTCATATACTATTCAGGATTTAGAAGGTGTAGACACTTACTTAGATGACATCGTGATTATTTCAGATACTTGGGAGGATCATCTTGCTAGACTGGACGGGCTGATGGAGCGCTTGGCTGCTGCTGGATTCACCATCAACCTGGCCAAGTCCTGCTTTGGACGAGGATCAGTGACCTACCTTGGCCATGTGGTGGGTCAGGGTACTGCACGTCCCAAGGAAGCTAACGTGGAGACAATCACCGCCTTTCCCCAGCCAACTGACCGCAAATCCATCATGTGTTTTTTAGGGATGTGCGGATTCTACCGCAGATTCTGTCCGAACTTTGCAGCCATATCAGCGCCCCTCTCAGATCTTACAAGCCCTAAAATTAAGTTTGTCTGGACTCCCACCTGTACTGCTGCCTTTGACCAACTGAAGTGCCTCCTTTCATCCTACCCGGTACTTCATGCTCCTGATTCCGCATTGCCTTACCATCTTCAGGTTGATGCGAGTGATAGAGGAGTCGGGGCAGTACTTCTGCAACCAGATAAGACAACTGGCGTCCTACATCCTGTCTCGTACTTCTCCACCAAACTGAAGAGACACCAGAGGAGTTATTCCACAGTGGAGAAGGAGTGCTTGGCGATGGTGTCAGCGGTGAAGAAGTTCGAATGTTATCTCCCTCAGCACTATCCACCAATCATCATCTATACTGACCCAAACCCTCTTACTTTTCTGCACAAGATGAAGAACAACAACCAACGACTTCTCCGGTGGGCTCTGCAGTTACAGGAGTACCATCTCATTGTTCGCCATATTCGTGGGGTAGACAATCGGATTGCAGACGCCTTGTCAAGAGATCTTCCACCTACAGCGGAGCCTATTCCTCCTCTCGCTACCTAGTCCTCTTCGCTCCCCTTCGAGAACTTTAAGGGGGGAGGTGTCACGGACCTATAGGCTCTGACTGTACGGGTTCACTTCCACCCTTCAAACGCATCAACCAGTCTGAGATCGGGGTCGGGGCTTCAAACAACCAAACCAACAGAGGCCCGAAACTTCGCATCCCAATATCCTTCGTACTTCTATCCCTCTCATTTTGATCGAGCAGAGTTTCGAAGTCTCACTCAATAAATATGTAATTCAAATTAAAGTTCAATGCTATCTCTGCTCATGAACACCAGGGGGTGGAAGTTTCTATTCTGGTCACATTAAAACTACCGTAGTCAATGACGGGGCGGGAATAATGAGTGGGGTCAGTGTTATCTTAGACTTTCTCGGTGCAACGTTCTCGGGAATATCGCTTCCAGAAAGCGTTGTTTTAAAACTCCAGGAACTACACCCCTTCGGTTTGACTACGGGAGATATCGTGACTATAACTTATATTTTCATTTTGATTTTCTTTTTTGTTTTCATTTTGTATAAATTTAATATTTTGCATTAATATTAATTACCATTGTATTTGTTTTATTTTGTTTTATAACTTTAAATTATAATTATATAATACATAATGGTTTTGTTATATTACGTAAATTTGATTTTATTATATTAACAAAAATTGTGTATTCTTTTCTTATCCATATATATTTATACCCTAATGATTAAATGAAGTGAGGAAGTTTAACCCTATATAATATCCAGAAGACTATTTTGAAGTCTGATTAAAATACGAGAACAACTCTTAAATTAAAATATCATCTTAGTAATAAATATTAAACCTTAATACAAGTACTAAATTAATAAAAGTACTTATCCATACTGAACACCCTTAAACTAAAGTTCAGTCTTTGTGTTCAACCTAAAGGTCACCCTCTAGACTCCTTCGGGGCCAAATCTTTAACTAAGCTAGTTCCACTAGTCTCTCCAAACTTTGGGTTGTAACATATATATATATATATATATATATACACACAGTATATATACTGTATATATACAGGAAGTAGAGGCAGGTGTTGGGCCAGCCTATACAGTTACACGTCTTTACTTGTCTTTACTTTTATGTCGGCAGCTGTACAGTATGTGTTGTGTTATAACTACTAATGCACGCACACACACACACACACCTTATCATACACAGCCCGTAGCCTAGTGGTAGAGCTCTCGTCTCCCACACGAGGGGTCGGGGGTTCAATCCCCGGCCGGGCGGAGACAAATTGGGCTTGTCTCCTTTCATGTGTTAGCCTCAGTTATCCTAGCTGTAAATAGGTACCTGGAATAAGTGGACGACGTTGTGACGTCCCATCTGGGGTTGGCAAAAATGGTACAAGGCGAGATGGGTATCATATGGTTCACCTAAGCTGATGGCTACCTAAGCCTTCGGGCGAGACAGTACCGTCTATAGTGAGAATGGGACCATACAGATCCACCCTAAGCCTTCGTTTCCGATGTCGCCAATTGGCTAAAAATACAGACTACACACATCCACAGCCATTCCAACGATACATATAACACCTACACATATAGGAGGCGGGAAATAACGAGCAATGCTCACTCCCGCAATTCAAATATATACATATATACATATATATATATATATATATATATATATATATATATATATATATATATATATATATACGGTATATATAATTATATAATATCTATCTATTAATCTATCTATTTATCTCTTTCTCTCACTCTCTCTCTCTCTCTCTCTCTCTCTCTCAAAAAAAAAAAAAAAAAAAAAAGTATGTATATGTATGTGTGTGCACTGTACAGTATGTATATGTATACTGTATATATATGTGTGTATGTATGAATGTGTATATGTATGTGTATATATATGTATATATATATATGTATATGTATGTATGTGTATGTGTGTATGTGTATATATGCATATATGCATATTATAGTTTGTAAGGCCAGACTGCCTAGTAAGGACCTTGAGGTCTGTGTGGTCTGTGTATCTATGTAGCTCTATGTAGCTCTATGTAGCTCTCACACACACACACACCTCTCTTATCTCACAAACACCACAGAAATTAAAAGGTTGATCTGTGAGGCATTAGACATCTTCAGTTTACGAGATCACTTTATGCACCTCACTTCTGACTCTCGTGTACAGGCAAACTCTTAGTAACACAGGCCCTTCTTGAACTGCATAAAATCATCAAAGGTAAAAGGGTGTCATGGTGCTGAAGTGGTTAACCCTTACAGTACCAACCACGTATTTTTTTTCTTCAGCTGCATTTAGACGATTTTTTGAAGCTTAGGAAGGATATATGGTAGCTTAAAGGAGTCTGTAATCGTTCATCGGCTAGACGTCCTTCCTAAGCTGAATAAAACCATCTAACAGTAACCAGAGTATAATGGCACCGGTACTGAATGGGTTAACGGGTGGATACATATTATGGCATGTTAGTGTACAGTCGGCCAAATACATATTATGGCATGTTAGTGTACAGTCGGCCAAATACATATTATGGCATGTTAGTGTACAGTCGGCCAAATACATATTATGGCATGTTAGTGTACAGTCGGCCAAATAAGTGATGTTTCGGCACCAAATACATTCTGATCAATAATTGGTATCAGCAATATCTCAACATGATTTATTTATTTCGAGTGAGATATACGATCATGTTTCTACACTTACCCACCTTATTCAACATCTGGCAGACATTAATACAGCACAGAGCGAGCCAAATGTAATAACAGCTGGGACATGACTTAGCCCCTTCTGTACCGACGAAGTCTTTGTAATTTTATTCCAGCTATATTTAGACGACTTTGTGTGGCTTAAGAAGGATCTGTGGTAATTAAAACGGTTAAGTGAGATGGTTCGAAGCCTGTTAAATGCTGGAGGCTCTTTTAAGCTGATTAAAATCGTCTAATAGCAGCCAGAATTTTGTAGAAAAAACGTCACCGGAAAGGGGGTTTATAGCGCGACCGTACAAATTGTCAGAACTAGGTTGTATATAATAAAACTAACTTTTTGTCCTGTGAGTGAAGACTGCTCCCGTAGCTCGTTAAAAGTACATTACCAACCCCCACTACCGATAACACGGGTTATTTACACCATGAGGGGGAAGGGGGTAGTTATTATTGGATTTATATATTGTGCATCTATTGTTGTTTTAGTTTCCTCCAAAAATCTCCATCAATTTTTTTTTTTTTCTTTAATGTCTCAACCTTGATATATTGTATTCAAGATCCCTCTTCGAGATAAATGTATACATTTTTCGGTAGAATAATGTCCCGGCCGAAGGCTGGTTCCTTAAAAATTACAGGCTTGCTATCGTTCGCCAGGAAAAAAATCGACACATAAATGGCACGAAATGTTTTGATATTGATAAAGAAATGGGACGAAAGGTCCTAAGATCGACCTATTAGTGGGGCGAACGTCATACAATTTCAGAACTAATGGGGCTAAACATGAGGGAGAAAGGGTTCCATAAAAAGCAACTACCTCCCCCTTTAAAGTACCTTACCAACCCCCACTACTGATAACACAGGATATTTACACCATGCTAATATAGTTAACCCTTTCTGTACCGGTGACGTATTTTAATTTTGTATTTCAGTTACATTTAGACGGTTTTATTAAGCTTAGGAAGGATAGGCTATATGGTAGCTGAAAGGATGAATTTATATAGTCTTTTTTATTGGCAGACGTCCTTCCTTAGCTGAATCAAATCGTCTAAGAGTTGCCGGAATATACTGAAAAGGAGACAAAAAGCTAAAGCTGTCTGTAACAAGTGTCCCCCCTATAGGTTGAAATAGTGACAGAGAGCCAAAATCCAGGTACATAGTAGAACATTTAGATGTTTTGGAAAGATATCTGGTGTGCTTGTTAAGTGTGGTGAAATTAATAGGAGGAGGTATTTGTGAGAGCTTGCTGGATTACTCTGTGTAGGTAAAGCACAAATAGAAACAGTAGGGAAAGCCAGGCAAATGAAACAGCAGTTCCAGCAACTCCTTATCATATATATATATATGTACCGGTATATCATAGAACAATGCAATCTTAATTGCAAAACCATATAGATTAAAACTTTCAATATTAAAGATGTGTTTAGTGGCTTAATAAAGTAATGAGGCCCAGCAATGATCGTTATTTAATGGTCCGGTCTCCAGTAGGTTATTTAACATATTTATCATATTCTGGACTCCTGAGTGTGTATTAAGGTGCCACCATTACCGTGCCGGGGGGGGGGGGGGGGGTCTTATCAACAGTGTAGGGACTATGAGGCACTGATGTTAAATCCCTTGTCATTATATATACAGTATATATATATATATATATATATATATTGTTACGTATCTTGATCCTCAAGTGGTTAACTTGATGAATCTAGATAGCACAGAGATATATATTAAGGTATCAGTCAGCTGAAGGCAAAACAAAAGTAAAATCTAATAAAATACTTTCCTGTTGTTGCTTCCTTTCCTTTTGGATCTTAGGACTTAGTATCCTTTATTGACTGATACTCTTTAATTATGAAAAATACTGAAACTAATTAAAGTCATGTAGTATTTATAAAGAATTATTATTTAACCGAAGCTTAGTAGGCTATGGTTATGAACCGAATAAGTTATAGCTAAAGAAGGACTATTAATTTTATAAAAAGTCTTGAAAGATAAATATTAAAGTAAGAATATTTCTGTCTCTTACCCTTTTTGAAATGAATAGATAGTTTTCTTCTATGTCCTTTTATTTATATTTAATGTAATTATTCTTGGTTCTTGTCTTACGTTAATAGTATTATATTATTATTATCATCAGGAGTAATATCAAAGTCACATAAAAAGTTAGATATATATTTAATAATTAGTTAAATTTATTTCTTAACCACGTAACATTGAGGTTTGATTATGAGTAAATAAAGTTACAGGATCGTTTCATAGATTCGATTCAGGTCTCACTCAAATAATATGAAAAGCAAAATATAATATTTTGAAGCAAAAGAATTTTCTTCAGCTTAGAAAATCACTAGAAGTAATATTAACACAGCCATGTTAGTCTAAGGCGATATTACTAATACGAGACAATAGCATCACCGTACTAAGCACCATTAAGCACTGTAAGCTTAATTCAAAGAAAATGAAAGAACTCGTAAGTATTAATATAAAACAATAGTATTACTTTCATCATAACCCAATTACTTAAAGAGTTGCTTTAGTCCACAAGTTAGTCAACTAAAATAGTTAAGTACATAATAATAGCATTAACGTTAATTCCCAATTAAATAGTTAAACACATAATAGTAGCGTTCACGTTAATTCGCAATTAAATAGTTAAGCACGTAATAGTAGCGTTCACGTTAATTCCCAATTAAATAGTTAAACACATTACACACATTAAACACATCACGTTAATTCCCAATCACATATCTCACTAACCAACATAACGTAAGTGTTTACACCGAACACACTTAACACACATTTATATAATCTGACTGACAGTCACAATCCCATTATAATACTTCACCCCGTCTTCCTCCAGCTGCAAGTTCACCTTCCCCAACTCCAAATGAGACTGATTTGAATGCCCACAACTCGGGTCTTATATACCAAACAATGATTGTGTAGGAACGAATCAGGAGGCGGCGGGTCGTGCCGGCACCAATCATAGCTCCTCGAATCACATAACAGGTGTGTCGTCCACTCACAGCTCCTGGCGTCGATCATACGTCATAGCATCGGTCATCGAGGTATGGGGCGAGCTGGTATGGGGCGAGATGGTTTGCCCACTCGCTCGTTCGCTCGCTAGTCTGCTTCACCACTTGGGTAGTTTGGCTCCTTGAACTCTAATTCTAACTCTTAAATTAACATACAGGGCTCCGTATGTCAGACCTCCCCCCTAGAAAAGAGTTTAAGGAGTATAGTACATAATATTAAACATAATACATAAATAGATTCACCACCAGATTGGCAACAGCAAGATTATAATGAGGATATAATAAGGATATCACCCAAAGTAGGCAACGTCTCCAGGTACCACATCAGAACATAGCCGGAACGTAGCTGGAGCGTTACTCGAACTGCAAGGCATCTCACAGCTGAAGGCTTAAAAGCGCACTACAAAAGCATGATATTTACCTCGCTACAAGGGAGAGCTAATTGCCAAAATCCTCTCATTAAATTAAACTTACTGCTGCATGAGGCCAACCTGGGAAATGCAATCTTTGATCCGTGGCAGTGGGTAGGTATCGTTCTTTGTGACAGCATTGACTTGCCTATAGCCCCTACAAAACCCATGGCTCCCGTCTGGCTTCGGCACAAGTATGACCGGACTACTCCACTGGCTGAAGGCCCTTGTGATCAGCTGGTTTGAAAAAATTAAGTCAAGCTCGACCTGCAGTATACTCCTGCGTTGTGGCGAGACACGGTAGGGGGATAGTTTAATGGGAGTTGCATCCCCTACGTCGATGTCGTGCACGGCCAAAGAAGTGAGCCCGGGAGTATCACGGAACACATTGGGAGACTGAGATAAAACAGAGATTAGTTGGTTCGCTTGATCATAGGGAAGATGACATAGTTTAGATGGTAATTCCCTCAAAGCCACTGAATTATACTGAAAGTTGGATAGGCTACATGACAAGTCAAAGTCTGCATGGATACCTTCAGGCTCTGGAACAGTCTGTTGCGGGTCAGTAAGAGAACTGAAGACTTTGTCCGCACCAGGCTGTTCACAGGTCCTGACATTCACTGCCACAGTGGGAGAATCTGGAGGAGAGGAATCAGGGGACCTATGGTAGGGCTTCAACATATTTATATGGAATACTTGCGTGGGCTTTCTCCTGTCTGGGGTAGTGACTAGATAATCGGTAATGCTCACCCTCCGAATGATCTTATATGGGCCCCTGAACTTGGCAGAGAACGGTTGGCCAAAAAGGGGGAGCAGGACCAAAACCTCATCACCGGGCTTAAACTCCCTCTCACGGGCTTTTCTGTCATACCATTTCTTCATGGAGCTTTTAGCCACTGTCAAGTTTTGAGCGGCAAAATCACATGAGGATCTCAGCCGGGTTTTGAAATCTGAAACATACTTGAGGAGGTTTTGGTTCCCCTCCTGGCCAACTAGGCTATCCTGCAATAGTTGCAAAGGACCTCTTACCTGGTGACCGAAAACTAGCTCATTAGGGGAAAAACCCAGGGATTCAGTTGGAACCTCACGAGTAGCAAATAAAAGAAAAGGTACCCCCTTATCCCACTCAACTCCGGTCTCTGTACAATACTTACGTAACATTCCCTTTAATGTCTGATGATATCGTTCGAGAACCCCTTGACTCTCTGGGTGGTAGGTGCTAGACTTTACATGCTCGATACCCAACTCCTTCAGGGACTGCTGGAAAATGTTAGAGGTAAAATTAGTTCCTTGATCACTTTGCACCTCATGGGGGAAACCCATTCTGGTGAAAAATTTGAGCAGTTCCTTGATTACAGTTGGAGCAGAGGTAGTCCTTAAGGGTATAGCCTCTGGGTAGCGAGTTGCCATGTCCATGATAGTTAATAAATAAATGTTACCTTGGGAAGTCTTAGGCAATGGGCCTACAATGTCCACTACCACCCGAGTAAAAGGATTCTCGAAAACGGGCAAGGGCACCAGAGGATGTACAGGCACCTTTTGATTGGGTTTTCCCGTCATCAGGCAAGTGTGACACACTCTACAACACTCCACTACATCTGCACGCATTCCTGGCCAGTAAAAGTGGGATCTGATTCTGTCTAGAGTTTTTCTCACACCTAGGTGTCCTGCCAATGGTATACAATGTGCCATTTCCATTATATCTCTACGACAAGGTTTGGGGACTACTACTTGATGGACGTCCCAAGCCCCGTCATCGATTGGTCTGTGTGGCGGTCTCCATCTTCGCCACAATACTCCTCCTTTGAGGTAGAAACATTCACCACCCTCCTTCTCGCATTCCTCTTCACTCACGGACCTGGCAGCTAACTCCTTGCATTCACAATCATCTCTCTGTAGCTCTACCAGGCCGCTAGGACAATTTGGAGGGGTTTCATGGTCATCGTTAGGGTCAAGATGAGCCATAAAGGTGTCAGATAAATCCACCTCAGTCACATCATCAGGCACAGTTGGAGCATCATTCACACTCTCATCATCCCTTTCATCAACTCTTACATTCGGTACATTTCTGTCTGAGGGAACTGCTACTTGAGACATTGAAAGTTTGTCAGCACACACAGGGAAAACAGTTGGCAACTCCTTGTCGAGCTCACCGGTTAGTGGCTCGTTAACAGGGGAAAGTGACAAAATGGGGTCGGGTCGGACCTTCTCACCTGCTACATCATTCCCCAAAAAGAGTGTTACCCCAGGCACAGGGATATCTTGGGACCTACACAAAGCTATGGTGGCCTCACCCTGTAGTAACTCACATTCAATTTCGCCTTTTACCAAGTATGCATAAAACTGGCCTCCAGCACCTCTCATTACAACTGGTTCGCCAGGTGGGCACGCAGTGTAAGGATTCACCATGAGGGTGCTAGTAGAACCTGTGTCTCTCAGAATTTTTACCTCATGCATGCAACCATTTAATCTCACGTTGCCAGATGAAATAAAGGGACGGTAACTGTCCTGCACTGATGGTGAAATTATTATTGGTTTAACCCTTGTGGGTTGCACCACACATGCTACTACACCCCTGTCTAGATGATTTACGTTAGCTGCTAGGTACTCCTTCTGTCGAGAGTCCTGCATTAAAGGAACTTTTGGTGCTAGGTACTCCTTCTGTCGGGAGTCCTGCATTAAAGGCACATATGGAGTTTGAGATACGGCGGCAACTGTCTGCCCCGATCTCTCGGTTCTCTCCTTGGCCCAGCACTGATAAGCTAGGTGGCCTCTCTTGCCACAAAAAGTACATACTTTAGGGGATACGGGAAAGTTCCCTCTTTGAGCATTACTATTAGTTTGGGGCCCACCTCTGTTACCATTGCCCTGAGTCGCATTTTTAGTTGGGGGAACATTTCTATTTTGGCTAGCTGGGGAAGACGTTATAGGCTTGTGACTGGGTCTGTCAGATTTGTGATTGGGATACTTAAAATTAGAACTAGAATTATCGTAGGGCTTCTTTCCACGAAATTTGTTGTTGAGCACGTATGTGTCAGCCATGTCAGCGGCGTCAGCAAGACAATCTACCTTTTTCCCCTTTAAATGATAGGATACAGAAGAATCAATTTTCCATAGGAAATTTTCTAACAGGACCAACTCCTTCAGATCGTTGTAGCTTGTGACTTTCTTACTCTTGACCCAATGATTGAAAGTTTTAGTCATGGTCCTGGCAAATACCTTATGGGTTTCTTCTACTTTCTTCTGGTTTTTACGGAAAGATTGCCTGTAAGCCTCAGGCTGCAATTGATAGGTTTTTAAGATAGCTTCTTTGAGATTGTCATAATCCTGCCTAACTTCTGCTACTTCTGACAAATACGTGGCTCGATCCTGCCCTGTCAAAACAGTTTGTAACATAAAAGGCCATTGATCTCTAGTCCACTTCATACCTCCAGCAACTTCCTCAAACAAAACAAAGAAATCCTGCACATTATCCTCAGTGAAAGGTGGAATGACACTAGTCATAGTTAATCCCAGAGGGGGAGCAATTACGGGAGCATTTGTATTGACATTTAGTTGAGCCGTACGATATTGATATTCATAATGTTCGGTCTTTATTCTGGCTTCTTCGATATTTGCTTTGGCTTGTTCGGCATTTGCTCTGGCTTGTTCGGCATTTAGTCTGGCTTGTTCGGTCTTTATTCTAGCTAGTTCCAGTACTTGATCAATGGTAAAACCAGGTGGCAATTGTTCATCAAGTTGGCTAGGATTACTGGGGATCCCACCAACTGCTCCGTCACCCTCCCCGCCTTCTACAGGGAACAGGTGGGTTTTTATGGTCTGAGCCACCTCTACTTTAGACATGTTTGTGACAGTTAATTGGAGATATGAGGCAAGCACTTTCAGTTCGGATTTTGACAGACAGTCAATATCAGGGGCTGTGGGTTCTGATTCTATGAAAACTCGAGCATCTTCGTTATTAATTAGTTGAGGCATGATTAATATTAGATTGTTAAGTAGTGAAACGTTAATGAAACTGAGTGAAACTGTATGAAACGAATCCTGGCAAGGTCGCCACTCTTCTGTTACGTATCTTGATCCTCAAGTGGTTAACTTGATGAATCTAGATAGCACAGAGATATATATTAAGGTATCAGTCAGCTGAAGGCAAAACAAAAGTAAAATCTAATAAAATACTTTCCTGTTGTTGCTTCCTTTCCTTTTGGATCTTAGGACTTAGTATCCTTTATTGACTGATACTCTTTAATTATGAAAAATACTGAAACTAATTAAAGTCATGTAGTATTTATAAAGAATTATTATTTAACCGAAGCTTAGTAGGCTATGGTTATGAACCGAATAAGTTATAGCTAAAGAAGGACTATTAATTTTATAAAAAGTCTTGAAAGATAAATATTAAAGTAAGAATATTTCTGTCTCTTACCCTTTTTGAAATGAATAGATAGTTTTCTTCTATGTCCTTTTATTTATATTTAATGTAATTATTCTTGGTTCTTGTCTTACGTTAATAGTATTATATTATTATTATCATCAGGAGTAATATCAAAGTCACATAAAAAGTTAGATATATATTTAATAATTAGTTAAATTTATTTCTTAACCACGTAACATTGAGGTTTGATTATGAGTAAATAAAGTTACAGGATCGTTTCATAGATTCGATTCAGGTCTCACTCAAATAATATGAAAAGCAAAATATAATATTTTGAAGCAAAAGAATTTTCTTCAGCTTAGAAAATCACTAGAAGTAATATTAACACAGCCATGTTAGTCTAAGGCGATATTACTAATACGAGACAATAGCATCACCGTACTAAGCACCATTAAGCACTGTAAGCTTAATTCAAAGAAAATGAAAGAACTCGTAAGTATTAATATAAAACAATAGTATTATTTTCATCATAACCCAATTACTTAAAGAGTTGCTTTAGTCCACAAGTTAGTCAACTAAAATAGTTAAGTACATAATAATAGCATTAACGTTAATTCCCAAACAAATAGTTAAACACATAATAGTAGCGTTCACGTTAATTCGCAATTAAATAGTTAAGCCGTAATAGTAGCGTTCACGTTAATTCCCAATTAAATAGTTAAACACATTACACACATTAAACACATCACGTTAATTCCCAATCACATATCTCACTAACCAACATAACGTAAGTGTTTACACCGAACACACTTAACACACATTTATATAATCTGACTGACAGTCACAATCCCATTATAATACTTCACCCCGTCTTCCTCCAGCTGCAAGTTCACCTTCCCCAACTCCAAATGAGACTGATTTGAATGCCCACAACTCGGGTCTTATATACCAAACAATGATTGTGTAGGAACGAATCAGGAGGCGGCGGGTCGTGCCGGCACCAATCATAGCTCCTCGAATCACATAACAGGTGTGTCGTCCACTCACAGCTCCTGGCGTCGATCATACGTCATAGCATCGGTCATCGAGGTATGGGGCGAGCTGGTATGGGGCGAGATGGTTTGCCCACTCGCTCGTTCGCTCGCTAGTCTGCTTCACCACTTGGGTAGTTTGGCTCCTTGAACTCTAATTCTAACTCTTAAATTAACATACAGGGCTCCGTATGTCAGAATATATATATATGATAAGGATAAGGATGGAAATGACGCCTGGAAACATCTTGAACTTTATTTTTCGAATTTTCGGCACCTCACGGAGCCATCTTCAGGAGCAATACAGAACCTAAAATAGAGTACACACTCTAGAATCATACAAAAGAACGGGTTCTAAAAAAAAATATTTATATATAAGAAAACGAACACTCTAAGTGTACAGTGAAACTAATCAATGAATATTTAAAACAATTGAGTTTACAAATTAAGAACTTATCTATGCAAATAAGGTAAATATAAATTAAACAATAATACGCTAAAAGATTGAACACCAACAATCAGAGAAGGCAAAATTGACTAAAGAGAGATTCCCGGTTTAAATCTAAAACAAACAAAAAAATACTTTACTCAGAAACTTGTCCACGAAACAAAAGGGTTTCAGCAATACTATTCTACATGAAACCACAATAAAAGTTACCAAAATAACGTTAACGTCAAGAATGAGATCAAGCAGTGGATCTATGTGGACAATCTTCAAGGCACTGGAGACGATGAAGGTTTATTGCTCAAAGGATGCTGGGAAATCCGCAATATATTTGCCAAGGGTCATTTATACTTGAGAGAATGGGCCACTAATAGTGATCTTTTGAAAGGTCAATTTGCTTCTGACGGTGTAGCTACGGAGAATAATGAGGTGAAGGTTTTAGGCCAGAAATGGGACACTACCACAGATTGTATATCCTTCTGTCACACACCATGCGACAGTGAGATTATGACTAAGCGAAATTGCTTAAGCTTGTCTGCGAGGTTGTTTGATCCCCTAGGCTATTTGCTGCCTGTAACTATTCGTGCTCGTATGTTTTTACAGCAACTGAGGCGGCTACAGCTAGATTGGGACACGCCACTCCCGACTGAGTTACAAGATACTTGGCAGTTAATTCAGTCTGACCTTTCCACATTTTTTTTTTTTTTTTTTTAGAGACAATGAACGGAGGAAGGAAAAACACAGATAAAACAAAAAGGTCCATGTGCCTAAAGGCATCCTCCATTCATAAAATGTTTGTAACAACTGGATTTAAACATTTGTAGATTGTAAGTTTGTGGAAAGCAATTCGAGGGAAGTGAATTCCAAAGAGTAGTAGCTCTGGGGATAAATGAATTCTGATAAGCAGAAGTTCTGCATTATGGAGGAGAAAGTGTAAATTCATGGGTGCTCTCAGCTGCCCTAGTTCTACGGGGAAAGATCTGGAGAGGCGGCACAATTGAAGCAAGTTCCTCGGAGCAATTGCTGTGAAAATATCTGTAGAATAATGCAAGGGATGCAACGTTTCTTCGTATGGATAATGTAGGAAGGTCCTGTGTGATTGCAGGGTTATTGATTAATCTAATAGCTTTATTTTGAATTTTGTCCAACTGCCTCAATGCAACCACTCCCACTTCCACCCCACAGAGGTGAACGGTAATCCATCTGAGAACGCACATGACTTTTATATATTACGGCCAACTGCTCGTCAGTGAAGAATTCTCGACCTCTGAACAGGAGTCCCAGTTTTTTAGAGGCATTCTTAGCAATGCTTCTAACATAATGTGTCCAGCTCAAGTTAGTAGTTAATGTTACACCGAGAATGTCAATACTAGGGGAAGTGGGAATATTTACATCATTACAAAATATATGGGAGTCAGTGAGATTCTGTCGGTTAGAAAATTGAATGTACTTGGTTTTCTGTGCATTAAAGGAAACTAGATGTTGCAAGGTTCAACTTGATAGTCAAGTTATTAGTGGTCAACAAGTGGATCTACATGCCTTTGCTGATGCCAGTAATAGTGCATACGGTACTGCCATATACTTATACAATGGTAGTGAAGCGAAACTGGCTATAGCAAAGGCCAAAGTAGCCCCTATTAAGAAAACACAGTTCCTAAATTAGAACTTACTGCATTGCTTCTGTCTGCTCGTCTAATAAAGTTTACACTGGATGCTTATACAGACATACTACAAATTAATGGCGTCTATGTCTGGAGCGACAGTCAAATAGCACTTTCTTGGGTACACAGCCAGAAGGTGTTACCTGTGTATGTTTCCAATCGCACTGATGAGATACATAACTTAGTTCCTACGGCTAAATTTCGCTATGTGAGCACCAAGGATAACCCCGGGCTTAATTTCCCGGGAGATCTCGGCGCAACAGTTTATGTCATCCTCTATTTGGTGGCAAGGACCTACATGGCTTACATCTCCAACTGAATGGCCTCAGGATTTCAGGGAATGCATATCTGTTCCATCAAGTCGGCCCCAAGATGATGTGTTAAGTAGTTCGACTGTGAGTACTACACATCAGGATAACAAGTTGGTAGAGTGGTAACGTTACGGCAGCAATGATCAAGTAATACGGGTATTTGCATGGATATACCGTTTCATTAACCTAAGACGTGCGCATGGGGGGTATGAGACACTACACGCCTGTGCGCACGTATTTGAGCTGTTCCCATCACTAACATCGTTATTTTACCATAAATAGCATTAATACTTATCCATATGCGCCTATTTTACGTTGATTATAAAGGTATTAACCTGTTACAGCAATAAAACAAGTGGAAACAGCGTTTGGATGGTCAAAATCGGCGATTCAGGCCGGGAGTTACATAATTTATGGCTGAGGCAACCTCCCTCCCCTCCACACTTCCCCACCTCTGGAGAGAGACTGTTGATCGATACTCTCTCTCTCTCTTGCACTCGCTTGGTAACAGTGATGACAATGCCCTGCTTGCAACTCGCTAATGTTAGCACGAAAATAGACCACAGAATCAGAGAATAACAGGGAAAATAGGTGATAATTGAAGGAGGGGGGGGGGGGGGGGGGGAAGGTGGTGAAGGAGGAGATGTGGAGGAGTGATATTTGGCATGGCCTAGGGGCAAAAAAAAAAAAAAAAAAAAAAAAGGGTTCAAGTTTTTTGGGGGTGTTCTAAATGGAATTTTTTAGGCCCAGGATCTTAAGAGTCTTCCCGCAGTCGCCCGGAGAAACTCTTAGGAGTCTTCCAGCACTTACTGGGTTAACAACATGAGAAGTTGGGCCCACGGGTCTTCCCTTAGTGAAGATTCAAAGCAAAAATTGGAATGGAAACTTTTATTCCTCATCAAAAGTACAGTAAAAGATCTAATTCACCTAAATGGTTTGACCATAATTGTGCTAGAGTAACTGAACAAAAAGCAATAGCCTACAATGCATACACAAGATCAAAAACATATGAAGCCTTTAATTACTTTAGAAACATCAGAAATCATGCCAAAACTGTATTAAACCTAACTAAATCAAACTTTCTCCACAAGCAGACAAATAAACTTCTAAATAATCCAAATGATAACAAAATATTTTGGTCTACTCTTAACTCATTTAAATCCAACTTCACTACTGCTTCATCCATTCCACCATTAAAATCTCCGACTGGCAATCTTGTAAGTGACCCACGAGGTAAAGCTAACCTTCTTGCGGATATTTTCTCCACCAACTCAACCTTAGATGAAATAAATCAAGATGTCCCTGTACTTAATTTTAATTCGCCTGAAATTCCCTCACTTAAGATCCACACCAGACATGTCAAAACTATTTTGCAGAATCTCTCGGTAGATAAGGCTCCTGGTCCAGATGAAATTCCTCCAATAGTACTTAAGAATTGCTCCTTGGTGCTCGCTCCTGTATTGGCAAAAAATTTCCGTCTGTGTACTCATACCTCATGCTTCCCAGTACCCTGGAAAGAAGCAAACATCCATCCAGTTCCTAAAAAAGGTGCCTCTACAGATCCATCAAACTACAGACCAATAGCTATAACTTCCACTCTTGGTAAAGTCTTTGAAATTATATTAAATAATCACATAATTAAGCATCTTGAGAATATAAATTAATCAGTGATAGGCAATATGGTTTTAGACGATGTCGATCAACTGCAGACATGCTTTGCCTTCTTACGCATCAAATCAACCAAGCTACAGACCAACATGGTGAAACATACAATAGCACTGGATATATCAAAGGCATTTGATAGAGTCTGGCATCAATCCTTATTGTCGAAGATGTCACACTACGGCCTTGCATCATTAGTTCCACTAATTTCTTCTTATCTTCATAACAGAAATATACGTGTAATGGTAGATGGCCTTTATTCTCTATTTCACTCAATAAATGCTGGTGTTCCCCAGGGATCAGTTTTGGCCCCAATTCTGTTCCTCATTCATATCAATGATCTCATATCTACCACTCATAATCCAATACATTCCTACGCAGATGACTCAACACTCCACAGTTCCTTCACATTTACCAATTCTTTCACCCAACCCGATCTTATAAATTCAAAAATAAACACTGCAATTTCTCTGAACCAGGACCTTTCTAGAATTAATGGATGGGGACAAAAGAATCTAGTTTCCTTTAATGCACAGAAAACCAAGTACATTCAATTTTCTAACCGACAGAATCTCACTGACTCCCATATATTTTTAATGATGTAAAATTCCCACTTACCCTAGTATTGACATTCTCGGTGTAACATTAACTACTAACTTGAGCTGGACACATTATGTTAGAAGCATTGCTAAGAATGCCTCTAAAAAACTGGGATTCCTGTACAGAGTTCGAGAATTCTTCACTGACGAGCAGTTGGCCGTGATATATAAAAGTCATGTGCGTTCTCAGATGGATTACTGTTCACCTCTGTGGGGTGGAAGTGGAGTGGTTGCATTGAGGCAGTTGGACAAAATTCAAAATAAAGCTATTAGATTAATCAATAACCCTGCAATCACACAGGACCTTCCTACATTATCCATACGAAGAAACGTTGCATCCCTTGCATTATTCTACAGATATTTTCACAGCAATTGTTCCGAGGAACTTGCTTCAATTGTGCCGCCTCTCCACATCTTTCCCCGTAGAACTAGGGCGGCTGAGAGCGCCCATGAATTTACACTTTCTCCTCCACAATGCAGAACTTCTGCTTATCAGAATTCATTTATCCCCAGAGCTACTACTCTTTGGAATTCACTTCTCTCGAATTGCTTTCCACAAACTTACAATCTACAAATGTTTAAATCCAGTTGTTACAAACATTTTATGAATGGAGGATGCCTTTAGGCACATGGACCTTTTTGTTTTATCTGTGTTTTTCCTTCCTCCGTTCATTGTCTCTTTAAAAAAAAAAAAAAAAAAAATATCACTGGGCACTTGTCCTGTTTCCCCTCTCACCAAAAACCTCCCTCCCTCGTCCGTCGGTTGGATAGGCAAGTCTTGAACGTTGCTAGCCTATATGATTTTACCAAAAGCGAAACGAAACTTAACCTCGACAGGAAAGGGTACCGATAAAACAAATATCGTAAATAATAGCAAACAGAGAAAAATAATATGCAAACAAATTAAATCAGTGCAGATTATTTCTTGACCATATCGCAGGATAGTAGTGACCTTATTGGAGAAAGATCTCCCACGCAACCAAATGTGGTGAAAATTCGAACCTGTGCAGTGTTGAATCAAGTTGATAGGTAAAACATGACAATTAAAATAGATAATATATATAGGTAGCCTGGAAAGTTCGTTATTTTCCTAGAGTGCCGTATATTACGCTAAGCAGCCGACCAAAAACGGGAAAAGTGGTTAGGGCAGTGAAAATTCTGTTTCATAAAATAATTATTGAAAGTAACTTTAAGTGTTACTTAAAGTTACTTAAAGTTTAAACCAAAACGAGTGTAAACGAGTGGCACTACCCCCCCCCCCCCCCCTCCCCACAAACCGCGTAACAAACACCTCCTTGTCCTCCACACCCCACCCCACCTCTCCTTGTCCTCCATGCCCCCCCTCTCTCTCTCTCTCCCTCCCATGTAAGGTCGGGTGGAAATAAATAAAAATATATAAATAAATAAATAAATAAATAAAAATAAAAGAAATACAAAATGTCTACCAGAGACACCTGTACGAGGGGTAAGATGAATATACACGTGGATAAAGGCACAGCATGTCAGATATGCAAGCAACCATACGACTGGGTTTGCATAGGATTGATACCAATACATGAGGCGTACAATACATAAGAACATAAGAACATAAGAAAATGGGAGTCTGCAGAAAGCCGATTGGCCTAAGCAAGGCAGATCCCTGTCCCACACAACCCCAATTCAATTACAAAGCCCAATTATAGGCTCAACACTCTAATACCCTGAGGATCATCTTACCAAAACGGTTAGAGATTAACGCAGGATTATGGGGGTCTGCAGAGCGCTGATTGGCCCAACCCGGCTGATCACCCTTCACACCCAACCCTTCTCATCCATATGCTTATCCAATTTTATCTTAAAGCTCCCTACCGTTTTAGATCCCACTATAGCACTTGGTAGTCCATTTCACCCATCTACAACTCTGTTACCAAACCAATATTTGCCTATATCTTTTCTGAAACAAAATTTATCTAATTTGAAACCATTGGTACGAGTTCTTTCGCTATCACTGAGCTTTAGTACATTTGTCATGTCCCCTTTGTTAATCCCACTAACCCACTTGAACACCTCAATCATATCTCCTCTAACTCTGCGTCTCTCTAACGAATGTAAACCTAATTTCTTCAACCTTTCTTCATAGGGAAGATTTCTAATATTATGGATCATTTTTGTCATTATACGCTTTACTCTCTCCAATGAATCTATGTCCATTCTGTAATAATGACACCAAAATTGGACAGCATAATCCATATGGGGTCTCACTAATGACAAGTAAAGTTTTAAGATAACATCAGCAGTTCTGTTAGTCACACTCCTAGAGATGAAACCGAGAATCCTGTTTGTCTTATTACGAACGCTTATACACTGTTTTCTAGGCTTCAAATAATTGCTAACAAACACACCTAGATCTTTCTCGCAGTCTGAATTTTCTAATTCTAAATTAGCTAGTTTATATTAATATTTGTTTGCATCTTCCCTACCTTTAATACCTTGCATTTGTCAATGTTAAACTTCATCTGCCAATTTACTGACCATTCATGTAAGGTATCTAGATCCCTTTGGAGGCACTCTATATCGCTATCTGAATCAATTGATCTCCCCATTTTAGTATCGTCTGCGAATTTACTTATCCTACTAGTTATACCTAAATCTAGGTCATTTATGTATATAAGAAACAACAGGGGACCTAATACCGATCCCTGGGGGACACCACTTTTTACTGCTCCCCACTCTGACTTGGTACCATTTATGCTGACTCTCTGTTTCCTACCAATTAGCCATGATCTAATCCATCCCAACAACGATCCTCCTATTCCATGTGCCTCAACCTTTCTCATCAATCTCTCATGAGGGACTCTGTCGAAAGCTTTACTGAAATCTAAATAAATAATATCATATGACTTGTCACTATCTACTGCTTCATATACCTCTGAGAAAAAGCTAAGCAAATTAGTAAGGCAAGAACGTCCCTGAGTGAATCCATGCTGAGAAGAATTTATTAAGTTAAATTTGTCTAAGTGGCTTCTAATTTTCCTAGCAATAATAGACTCTAGCAACTTTCCTATGATTGATGTGAGACTAATGGGACGGTAATTGGATGCTATCGATTTATCACCTTTTGTGAAGATCGGAACTACATTTGCAAGCTTCCAAGCTTCTGGAACTAAACCTGTTTCTAATGACTTGTTAAATAAAAATGCTAATGGGCTACTTAACTCATCTCTGCATTCTTTTAATACTCTGGCATATACCTCGTCAGGACCAGGCGATGTTTGAGGTTTCAGTCTGTCAATTTCCTTAAGCACATCATTTCTACTTATACTAACTGTACTTAACATATTTTCTATACTATCACTATATACCATATTGACTTCTGGAATCTGTGCCAAATTGTCATTAGTGAAAACGGAAAGAAACTGACTATTTAATGTACTGCACATTTCTAAATAATTTTCTGTTATTTCTCCTATTGAAGTTTTTAGGGGGCCTATTACATCTCTAACTTTAGATTTATATAGTTGGTAAAAAGCTTTAGGGTTATTTTTTTAGTCACTGGCTATCCTTATTTCATAATTTCTTTTTACTTTCCTGATTTCCTTTTTGACCTATCTTGATAGAGTCTGAGAGTATATATGTAGATGATTTTCGCCTTGCTTTATTTTTCTATATATTCCTTTCCTTTTTCCTATAAGATCTATTAGCTTATTAGTCATCCATTTTGGTTGGTTCTGCGTCGATCTAAATCTTCTTTTAGGGATATATTTATTTTGAGCATTGTAGAGTGAAGCAATAAACTGGTTATATGTAGGTGGCAAGTTTAACTCTGGCATATCCTGACTTAATTGCTTAACCTCTGAAGTGCGCATGGGGGTAATTAGACACCTCTCCCTGTGCGCATGTATTTGAGGTGTTTCCATCACTAAAATATTCATTGTACCATTAATAGCATTAATACTTATCCATATGCGCCTATTATGGGTTGATTATAAAGGTATTAACCTGAAACAACAATAAAACGAGTGAAAACAGCGTTTGGATGGTCAAAATCGGAGATATAGCCCACGAGTTGTATAATGTATGGGTGAGGCAAGCTGCTTTCCCGCCAATTTCCCCCAAAGCCACTGAGACACAGTCGATCGATACTCTCTCTCTCTCTCTCTCTCTTGCATTCGCTTGCTATCAGTGATGACCACACCCTGCAACCGGATTTCTAATGTTAGTACGAAAATATACCTCAGAATAAGGGAATAACAGGAAAAATAGGTGATAACTGAAGGAGAGGAGGAAAGTGGGGAAGGAGGGGAGGTAGAGGACTGAGATTTTGCATGGCCCATGGGCCAAAAAAAAATAAAAAAATAAAAAAATAAAAATATATTGTTTTTTTCGATGTCAAAAGTTGATTTTTTTTTCTCTGACTCTTAAGAGTCTCCCCGCAGTCCGCCGGGGAAACTCTTTAGAGTCTCCCCGCAGTTCCCGGGTTAACAATAGGGTCCACCCTTAAGTCTCTTCTTAGCCCACCATAATCGGCTTTTCTGAAATCTGGTATAAGTGTCGTATTCTCCCTGTCCATTGTATATTAAAATAAATAGATTTATGATCGCTATTTCCTAGGTGGTCACCAATCTCTACATCATTTATCATATGTTCATTGTTACTGAAAACTAAATCAAGAATATTAATACCTCTAGTCGGCGTATCTATGAATTGAAATAAAAAACTATGTTGTACTACCTCAATAAACTCTACTGAATCGGAGTCGCCTATTTGGAGCTACCAATCAATGTTCGGAAAATTAAAATCCCCCATAATGCACACATTGCTAAACCTTGATGATATTTTAATTTCTTCCCATAATGATGTTCCGCCATTTCTACTCATATTAGGCGATCTATATATAACTCCAATAACTATGGTCACACTACCTTCGTTAACCTCTACCCAAACACTTTCATTATCATTATTTAGTCTAATACCTGATTTAATACAGCTTTTTAATATACTCCTGACAAACACTCCTATAAACCCGCCCCTCCTACTTGTTCGGTCATATTTAAACAAACTATATCCTGGAATATCAAATTCTGCTAAAAAATGCCTAGATTCTGTATTAATCCACGTTTCAGTTAGCGCTATTATGTCTATATTTTCTGTTACATAAACTCCTACAATTTGTATAATATACCCTCAACCTATTACTTTTATTTGCAACTAATTTTCTATTGTGTTTAGCTAACTTATTATTTCCTGTTGAACTACTAGCTCTAGACGGAAATTCTACTCTATCAGTATTCTCATCTTTACTATCAGTTACATGTGTAGTGTTATCGATACTACTATTACACATCACTATATCCGCACTATCTTGACTGATTATTTCTATTTTACTCACTGGTTTGTCACATGAAGTACCTGCTCCATATGGAGACAGTATTTTACTTACACACCCAGGTTTTTTTAACGAAACCCCGCAACACTCTTGTCCAGTGAGCTGGCTAAGGTCGAAACTCCTAGTCGAGAAAGATGTACTCCATCCTGGGCATACAGTTCATCCTTACCATAGAAGTGGGTCCAGTTATCTAGGAATGGTATTGACTTTGCCTTGCAATACTTCTCCAGCCAGCTATTTACACCAATAGCCCTGGAGGACCATTCCTTCCGTACCCCAGTTGTCTACACCAGTGTGCAGATATTATCTGGAAAGAAGGTGCTACTTTGGTCAAAAGGGCGAATATAATGGGAAGTTATGTAGATTTGCTCATCCCAAAATTTGCAACAACCTAACCAGTCATGGAAAATGTAGATTTGGTGAAATCTGCAAATACCACCACCCATCCCTTTGCAAGACATCACTTGAGAAAAAGACCTGCTACAATATGAAATGCCCAGCTTTTCATATTAAAGGGACTTGGAGATATGCTAGACCTAACACGAATGGTAACCAAAAAAACTCTCTAGCTATGCGAGGACGAGACAGAGGAAAAAGACAAGGAGGGAAATGGCAGATGAAGATGAAGAGACTGAGGGAGATGGAAGAGCACATAGAACACCTCGAGCACCTCCTGGCCTCCCAAGAGTGGCAAATACATCCCGAAGACTATTAGGTGCACATAGTACTCCAAACAATCCCTCCCCCAATCTTGTTTGCAAATATCCAAAGCCTAAAAAATAGAACCACGAACAAAGTACTATTTATTAGGGGCCTGCTAGAAGAAGGAAACGCTATATTTGCGGCTCTCACAGAAACTCACATTAAAGATCAGGAAGATAGTGAGGTATGGATTCCTGGTTACAACATACATAGGGCGGACAGAACGCATAGATCACATGGAGGTGTAGCCTTGTACATTCATGACTCACTGATATGTACTGGATTCCTAAATAACAGTAATGAAGTGGTGGAAATACTTGGAGTTAAAATAGAATCCCTAAATTTAGCAGTCATTGTTACATACAGGCCTCCAGACTCATCCCTAGAAGAATTCAAAACCCAGCTCAACAAAATAAAATCAGAAGTGGAAACCCTGGGGAACCCAACACCAAATATTATATGGCTAGGAGACAACCTACCAAGCATTAAATGGAGACAACTAGAAAACCAGGTAGTGGCAAATAACACCGGAGAAACAAATACAAATACGAGAGAGCTTTTTGAACTTTGCGATTTTTTTAGTCTTACCCAGCATATTGCTGAACCCACACGGGAAAACAATATCTTAGACCTGGTCTTCACTAACAATGACTCTCTAGTACACAGCATTAACATATCGGACACAACATACTCAGATATTAAATTAACACCTTACGAGCGGCCTATGCGGTTTATTTATATGTACCGCCCAGCGGGGTGTTTTTAGCCAAAATAGGGCTGTTTACGTGATCATTTTCATGCCTAAATAAGACCCAGAACGTAAAACAAGTACCTATCCCTGAAAGGGCATAAACAGAGCTTTCGAATGACACCATAACGATCCTTTTATGATGGCTAGTTTTCTTGCAATAACCGTGCAACGCGAGTGCAAAAAGCATGTAATTAGCCACTTTCCCGATACAATTCCTTATATAGCGAGTGAGAGAGGGAGGAGGGAGCTGGGATTCGTGTCAGTATGTTCGCCGCGGTGGTCTGGAGCAGTCATACGCTCGCTACTCTCCTGCCACCACTTGTCTCTCTCTCTCAGCAACATTACGTGCTGAAATTGCCACTCGAGTTATGTCGAGCGCCGCCACATAGTCCAGCTTTATTTAACTCGACTTATGTGGTGAGCCGCTAATTAAGGGTTAAATGAGATCAAAACAACCTAAGCAAGTGTACAGAAAACCTCAGAATCGAGAACAAAAACCGGCCCCTTCAGTAAATTTAACTTCAATAACCAAAACATTAGGTGGGAAGAGGTAAATCAAGAAATGGAGGAAATAGACTGGGAAGTTTTAATGAATAACCTGACACCTGCAGAATGTCTAGTCCTAATAACAGAAACTATGACCCAAATCTGTAGCCACCATATACCTGCAAGACAAACAAGACGAAGAAGCAAACAAGATCGGGAAAGGAGGAGGCTGTACAGAAGAAGAAAATTACTCACACAAAGACGCACACATCACAATCTACAGGATAGGCAAAAGGCCGAAATAGATAGAGAAATTGTGGAAATTGAACAGAGGCTAAGAATATTATATGAACTACAACATATGGAAGAGGAGAGGAAAGCTATTGCAGGTATAAAGGAAAATTCCAAATTCTTCTTTTCATCCCCAAACAAAAGGCTAAAACAGCATCAAACATCGGCCCACTAAGCAAAGGGGACGGCTCTTTCACAGGGGACAAAAAGGAAATGAGCGAACTCTTACACAGGCAGTATAAAATGGCATTCAGTGAGCCTGATGAAACAAAAGTCATCAGAGACCAAAATATATTTTTCATGGAAACATCTCCCACGGAAACCCCCTAGATGCTGGATATTGATTTCGGTCCAAAATACATAGAAGAGGCCATTTCCAACATGCCATCCCACTCGGCACCAGGCCCGGACTCATGGAATTCGATCCTAATGAATAAATGTAAAGGAAAACCTCTCAAATTTGATAGAGTCTGGCATCAATCCTTATTGTCGAAGATGTCACACTACGGCCTTGCATCATTAGTTCCACTAATTTCTTCTTATCTTCATAACAGAAAAATATGTGTAATGGTAGATGGCCTTTATTCTCAATTTCACTCAATAAATGCTGGTGTTCCCCAGGGATCAGTTTTGGCCCCAATTCTGTTCCTCATTCATATCAATGATCTCATATCTACCACTCATAATCCAATACATTCCTACGCAGATGACTCAACACTCCACAGTTCCTTCACATTTTCCAATTCTTTCACCCAACCCGATCTTATAAATTCAAAAATAAACACTGCAATTTCTCTGAACCAGGACCTTTCTAGAATTAATGGATGGGGACAAAAGAATCTAGTTTCCTTTAATGCACAGAAAACCAAGTACATTCAATGTTCTAACCGACAGAATCTCACTGACTCCCATATATTTTTTAATGATGTAATTATTCCCACTTCCACTAGTATTGACATTCTCGGTGTAACATTAACTACTAACTTGAGCTGGACACGTTATGTTAGAAGTATTGCTAAGAATGCCTCTAAAAAACTGGGACTCCTGTACAGAGTTCGAGAATTCTTCACTGACGAGCAGTTGGCCGTAATATATAAGTCATGTGCATTCTCAGATGGATTACTGTTCACCTCTGTGGGGTGGAAGTGGAGTGGTTGCATTGAGGCAGTTGGACAAAATTCAAAATAAAGCTATTAGATTAATCAATAACCCTGCAATCACACAGGACCTTCCTACATTATCCATACGAAGAAACGTTGCATCCCTTGCATTATTCTACAGATATTTTCACAGCAATTGTTCCGAGGAACTTGCTTCAATTGTGCCGCCTCTCCACATCTTTCCCCGTAGAACTAGGGCAGCTGAGAGCGCCCATGAATTTACACTTTCTCCTCCACAATGCAGAACTTCTGCTTATCAGAATTCATTTATCCCCAGAGCTACTACTCTTTGGAATTCACTTCCCTCGAATTGCTTTCCACAAACTTACAATCTACAAATGTTTAAATACAGTTGTTACAAACATTTTATGAATGGAGGATGCCTTTAGGCACATGGACCTTTTTGTTTTATCTGTGTTTTTCCTTCCTCCGTTCATTGTCTCTTATATAAAAAAAAAAAAAATAAATAAAAAAAAAAAAAAATGGCTTTAACCCTTCTTTGGCGGCACCCAACTTATGTTGTGTGAAATTAATTTGGACTAAGTGGCGGTTCTCAACTTATGTCGTTTGCCATTTTCAGCACGTAATGTTGCAGAGAGAAAGAGAGAGCTGAGCGGTGTGAGGAGCGTAGTAAGGCTATGACCGCCGCCCACCACCGCGGTGGGCCAACTGAAGTGAAAACCACCCTTCCATCCCCCCTCACACTCGCTACACAGGGAATTATGTAGGGAAAGTACCTAATTACATGGTTTTTGCACTCGTGTTGCACGATCGTTGCAAGAAAACCAGTGGTCGTACAAGGATGGTTGGGGTGTCATTGGAAAGCTCTGTTTATGCCCTTTCAGGGATAGATACTTGTTTTACGCTCTGGGTCTTATTTAGGCATGAAAATGATCACGTAAACAACCCTATTTAGGGTAAAAACACCCCGCTGAGCGGTACATATAAATTACCGCCTAGGCCGCTCGTAAGGTGAAAATGTGGAGAAGGAGTCTAGACACTGGTGAAATACAAGATAGCTTGAAAAATGCAGTAATTGCCCCACTGCATAAAGGAGGGAGTAAAGCACTACCAAAAAACTACCGCCCGGTAGCTCTAACCTCCCACATCATTAAAGTTTTTGAGCGAGTCCTGCGAAGCAAAATCTCAACATTCATGGAGGCAAATGAACTACACAACACCAGTCAACATGGGTTCAGAGCAGGAAGATCATGTCTCTCACAACTTTTGGAACACTATGATAAAATTATTAAAGCGCTAGGAGAAAAGAAAAACGTGGATGTCATTTACACCGATTTTGCTAAGGCATTTGATAAATGTGACCATGGTATAATAGGCCACAAACTAAAAGCAAAAGGTATAACGGGGACAACCGGACGGTGGATATACAATTTCCTCGTAAACCGAAAACAATCAGTAGCAGTAAACCAAGTCACATCTGAGCCTTCGGATGTCAAAAGCTCAGTGCCCCAAGGAACAGTGCTAGCGCCCCTTCTGTTCCTCATACTAATTTGCGACATAGATACCAACACCAGACACAGTACGGTGTCGTCTTTTGCTGATGACACAAAATTAAGCAAGATAGTAAACACACAAGAGGACACGGGCCGACTGCAGGAAGACATGAATGTAGTGTTCCAGTGGACCAGGGAAAACAACATGCAATTCAATGAAGAAAAATTCAAATTAATACGGTACAGAGATAATTATGGTGTTAAAGAAATTACAAATTACTTAACAGAATCTAACCACATAATAGAACGGAAAGACAGTGTGAAAGACCTTGGGGTATTAATGTCTGAAAATATGGGTTTCAAAATACATAACCAGGTCAAAGTTGCGGCTGCGAAACGTCTTAACGGGTTGGATTCTGCGTACATTTAAAACATGCGGTGAATTACCTATGATAACGCTCTTCAAATCTCTAGTGCTACCGCGGCTTGAATACTGTAGCGTATTAACATCCCCATACAAAGCAGGTGAAATAAATGACTTAGAGAGTGTACCAAGAAATTTCACTTCGCATATAAGTTCGATAAAACAGCTACGCTATTGGGAGCGTTTAAGAGCACTGAATCTGCACTCACTGGAACATAGAAGAGAACGTTACCTAATAATATACACGTGGAAAATCGCAGAGGGTTTAGTACCAAACCTACATACCCCGATAGTCATGAAATTCAGTGATAGGAGAGGCTGGGAATGCGAAATCCCCCGGATGAATAACAGGGGTGCTATGGGCTCTCTGCGAGAAGGCTGGTTATCACACAGAGGCCCACATCTCTTCAACAAACTCCCACGGCGAGTAAGAGACATGAGGGACGTCTCGTTAGACACCTTCAAGAGAGCCCTCGATCTCGAACTGCAAAAAGTGCCAGACGAGCCCATCCTCGCAAGGGAGCGAGCTGTCGCTTCAAACAGTCTACTGCACCAAATCACCACCCATAACGAGGGGCGTCACACTCCTTGGTGCTGCTAGAAGAGTGGCGAACACATCAAAAGGTAACAAAAGGTAAGGTATGAATTGAGATCAGCAGAAGCGAAATAAAATGTTTAGTACAAAAGGAATCTTATCCTACTGAACATGAAATACTGAACAAGGAGTCAAAGACCAAACCCTCAAACTTAATGAGGCAGCTAGGATTATATATGGAAGGAGGCATAATTAACCTCTGAAGTGCGCATGGGGGTAATTGGAAACGTCCCCCTGTGCTGACGTATTTGAGGTGTTTCCGTCACTAAAATATTCATTGTGCCATTAATAACATTAATACTTATCCATATGCGCCAATTATGGGTTGATTATAAAGGTATTAACCTGAAACAACAATAAAACGAGTGAAAACAGCGTTTGGATGGTCAAAATCGGAGATATAGCCCGCGAGTTGTATAATGTATGGGTGAGGCAAGCTACTTTCCCGCCAATTTCCCCCAAGGCCACTGAGACACAGTCGATCGATACTCTCTCTCTCTCTCTTGCACTCACTTGCCATCAGTGATGACAACACCCTGCTTGCAACTCGCTAATGTTAGCACGAAAATATACCTCAGAATAAGGGAATAACAGGGAAAATAGGTGATAACTGAAGGAGAGGAGGAAAGTGGGGAAGGAGGGGAGGTAGAGGACTGAGATTTTGCATGGCCCAGGGGCCAAAAAAAAATAAAAAAACAAAAAAATAAAAATACAAAAAATATTTTGTTTTCGATGTCAAAAGTTGATTTTTTTTTTTCACTCACTCATAAGAGTCTCCCCGCAGTCCGCCGGGGGAACTCTTAAGAGTCTCCCCACAGTTCCCGGGTTAAGTGTAGAGGCAGGATCCAGAAGGCGGACTGTTACGACCGGGACTCGTATAAAACAAGGGCTCTTAATCATTGGACTAGAAAGGCACACAACCACAACGGTAACACTAGATCCAACCCTCGAACTTATAATGCCGGTGCACAAAAACACCTATACCCTCCAGAGTTAAATCTGTGATAGCGGGGTATCCTCTAACTCGGTATAAATGCACTACTACTACAGGTTGATGATCTCCGATACAGCCTGATCACAACAACATACAATTACGTTAATAATGTATACAAGGAAAAAGATAGAGAGCTTAATTAATCACTGGAATGATTTAATGCAAACAAGAAGAAGGTATAATTAAAGTTACTCTAAACAATAATAAACTGTCACTCCTATATTAAAGAAAGTGAATGAAAGTCCTAAAGCATCGAACAGGAATCTTCTGAAGAAAGTCTGATGCTGCTAAGATGATCGAATCGGATTTTGAACTGTTATATAAAGCAGGAACAAGATATGACAAGTGTAGGGACATACAGTGTTAACTGGCACGGGAATAACGATAAATGTGCAATAGTATTATCTCCAACAACAATAGAAGTACTTCCTCAGGCAACGCAAAAGCCTGCTCAGGTTGGCACCTCAACAACAACCAAGGCTTACAATCAACGTGAATAAAAATGCTGCATACATAACATAAGAGTTTATAATCCTAATCGGGTGTCTGCTAGGCGAATAAAATCTAGCTGGGATGTCGTAGGCTAGGAAACTATGGCTGAGCAAGAGGCTCGTAGCCTAGCGAGGTTCTTAAGACTGTACGACCAAATTACGTTAAATGACGGGGTGCTCTCTTGAGAGATCCAGATTGCTAGTATCTGGTTCTCTCCTGGCGACCATCTTCAAGTCAAAGCAAAACGAGTTAGCACAGTGTTGGGTGGCAGAGGCAAAAGCCCTCACTCGCAACACAGTGCTAAACTCACAAGGTACACAGTCAGAAAGACAACCTAGGCTTCCCACGTATCCGTTGCGATTGTACAAGTTCAACAAAACCTGGTTCACATCGGAAATCACAACACCAATAGCCTCACCCCAGTCTAGCATTAAATAGCCCAGCAGACAACCAAGATATAGGTAGGGAGACACCGCGAGTGTGCCGAACCTCTACAGACAAAATGTTAACCCCTCCAAAATGTCTAACTAAACATGAAATATCTGAGAGCTTCAGCATATAATACGATGGCCGATATATGAAATCGTGCAGAACCAAAGGGGAGTTATGATGTTAAATAGATTAGAAGAATAAGAGGTAAGAAGTTGAGAGAGAGAAAGTGTTCTATAGGTGGAAGTCGGGGACAGATGGCAAGGGAGATGTGAAGGTAATGCTGGTTAAGCAAGCTCTGAGCGAGGAAGGCACAAAGGCAGCAAGGAGTGCGGGGGAACTACCTTCTGCTGCGGAAGGAGGGCGGCAAAGCGGCCAGCCACTCAGAGGGCCCGGCTGTGGCATGACGTCACCGAGACAACGCGTAACACTGCGCGCACAACCATCTGCCTCCTGCACTTACTCACTCACACTCTCTAGCTGTATCATTCATTCTTATACATTAAACTTATAACTGATGATATAAAATATAATGCATTGTCACAGACAAAAATAAAGACCACTTCTATACTGCCTGTGACATGACGATTCACAAGAAAGAAAGTATAACATTGTAGATAGACTGTAGCCAAATTCATTGCCCTGGCGAGTGTTAGCGAGTGGCCAAGCGAGTGGCTGAGCCCCCGTGGCGTTCTGCTAAGCTGCAGGCGTCACATCCCACCCAAGATATTAGACGCTCATCCATGAGCTCCATATCTGACAAGCAGAACACCGATAAGGCTCGCCACCCCTAACCACTTCGCGACAAAGAAAGGCAAAGTTCAGTTCTCATCAAACAAAATTACAACCCCTCCCAACGCAATAGCTTAATTCATACTGCTATGCTCCTAGAGCGAACTTCTACTAGCCCAGCCTTCTGAGAGAAGTACAGGTTTGACTCAGAACTTCAGCTATAACATACTTAAAAATTTAACTATTAAAGAAAGAGTTTTTATAAAAAAAAATTTTTTTTTTTTTTTTTAATATGTTTATGGCGGCTGCACTACAGGGGCAAGCCAATTTTACTCCACTCTCAACACACACTGACTGAACGGCGAGGGTTCTCCTGCAAACAAACCCTCCCGTGACAAACAATCAGCCAAAACATTATCAGTGCCCTTAGCATGCCACACACCCAACTTGTGTTCCGGCAGCACAACAACACCTGAGTGGCCTGACACTGATAAACTGCCCAGTTCATCACAAGACTGGCACTTCTCTTCGCTCTTTCCGGCAACGGGACCTGCCAATATCCTTTCACTAGTTCTACCTTCGTGATAAATGAGGCAGCCCCAATGCGGTCTGCGGTATCGTCAACTCTAGGTAATGAATAGGCGTCTGTCAGGGATAATGCTTCCACACTCTTGCAATCACCATACACACGGATCTTGCCACTCAACTCAGGTTGCAAACTCACTGGCAACGACCACTCACGATATCCCTTATCCCTCAGACCCTTGGGCAATGGATAGGTGTCTGTCAGGGATAATGCTTCCACACTCTTGCAATCACCATACACACGGATCTTGCCACTCAACTCCGGTTGCAAACTCACTGGCGACGACCACTCTCGATATCCCTTATCCCTCAGACCCTTTTTCCACATGTCGTCTAGCTCTGTTTTCACGACAGGCTGTTGAGCAGGATTTATACGGTATTGAATTAAACTGAGCCTTGCACTGTCTCCAGCCTCCAAGTCGGATTCTACCCCGTACATCAGGCCAGGAGAAGCAACAAACATGCGGATGCACTGCCACAGCCTAGTAAACAACTTATCTCGCAGAACAACATGCCTAGTGCCCTCCCACAACCCAGCCGAGACTGCCGCTTCATACTGTAGTCTCCCTCCTTCTCCACCTTCGTCCCTAGAACAGCCAGGTCCATGAAAGGGACAATCAGTACCACCTGTGCAGTCACTCCCATAGTTCATTATTGCTAAGGCTTCCCCGCCGATACCGTACATGCGCACCCCACATTCCTTACGACTACATCTGCCTGCGCAGCATCACCGCTTTTAGCGACATGCCCAGATACAGTCGGTCTATGGTAGGGCTGTTGCATTCGACTAGAGCAGCATTGGGAGGCTATGCGACGACCGGGCACATCCACTCCACAGCCAACCTCACCAATCTGCTCAATGTCCTCCTTCTGACCACCACCCTTGGCAGCCATGGGTCGACCCTGACCTGACAACCATGTCCAAACCTCGTCGCCCACCTTGAATCACCGAAACAACGAGGCTAACGGTCTACCAACATTCAAGTGACCTGCCCGCGGAACATGTTGCACCGCCCGAGTTGTGAGGCTCGGGTGCTCGGCACGACCAGTGGGGTATGAACCGAGCTGGTGCTGGAGCGCTGCACACTGCTGCTCAGGCAGGTGCTCTAGCGCTTCCACAGCCACCAGACTCGTGTCCCCCGCCCACTGCTCCGCCGAGACATGACAATCCCAACTCTCCTCCACCTGTGCCCTACTGCCCCCCTCTCCTTCTCTACCTTGGCCGCTGCAGACCAACGCAGGGACAGTAGGCTGCTCAGGTGGTTGCCTCACAAACTCCTCCAACAGGTTCACATGACATGTTTCCCCGTCCTCGTGTTCGATAGCCCCGTTCCCACAACTCTCCTCCAACTGGGAATCACTAAGTCGCGGAGTCCCATCACGCCCAACCATGTCACTAGGGGTGACAGGTTCTGGGGCCACTCCGGAGCTCACCTCTGAGTCAAGTACTAAGCCACTAAGGAGAGCCACTGGAGCAAAACTCACAAAACTCCCAACTTTAGCTTGCTCCTTCCGACCGTTCCTCCGCTTGTCTAGAGACTGAGGAATAGGCTGTGACACTTTGGATGCCCGAGATCGGGTGACAACACACGCCCTCTGCGGTGGTTGACACCTTTCGACCAACTCCTGCCCCTCCCTACTCACGTCGGCCGCCCTCTCGGCACCGACTAAGGGTGGAACCTCAGAAGCAGGTACCGCAAAGTCGTTGCCGAGAAGAAGGTCGACACCCTCTACTGGCAGTTTCTCCACGATTCCGACATCCAACTCTCGTGTCACACCTTCTACCTCCAGGTCCACTCGGACCAACGGGTATGACTTTGTAGCGTTGATACCCTGCACCACAACTACCCGTGCCGCGTTTATAGGTTTGCCTGTAAACTTTTTCATCAATGTCAAGGAAGCACCCGTATCACGCAAAAATTCTACTCCATGCTTGCAACCAGCCCAACTCATGCAGCCGCGCCCTCTATGGTCACAAAAAGTATCCCGGACAGGTGTCAAGCCTTCCGGATACTTCTTCACTGGCAGTGCTCCAGCCTCTGAACATTTACCCCGGGCAAACGCAGACGACTTCAAAGACACTCCAATGTTGCGAGCCAAAGACACGACTGCTGTAGGTAGCTTGCTAGGACAGGATCGTGCAAATTGCCCCTTCTCATGACAATGAAAACACTCTAACTCCCCCTTGGGCTTCCCTTGAGGTGGGGAAGGGCCCGGACCCTTCTTAACCCTTAATTAGCGGCTCACCCCATAAGTCGTATTTAATAAAGCTGTACTATGTGGCGGCGCTCGACATAGGTCGAGTGGCAATTTCAGCACGTAATGTTGCTGAGAGAGAGAGACAAGTGGTGGCAGGAGAGTAGCGAGCGTATGACTGCTCCAGACCACCGCGGCGAACATACTGACACGAATCCCAGCTCCCTCCTCCCTCTCTCACTCGCTATATAAGGAATTGTATCGGGAAAGTGGCTAATTACATGCTTTTTGCACTCGCGTTGCACGGTTATTGCAAGAAAACTAGCCATCATAAAAGGATCGTTATGGTGTCATTCGAAAGCTCTGTTTATGCCCTTTCAGGGATAGGTACTTGTTTTACGTTCTGGGTCTTATTTAGGCATGAAAATGATCACGTAAACAGCCCTATTTTGGCTAAAAACACCCCGCTGGGCGGTACATATAAATAAACCGCATAGGCCGCTCGTAAGGTGTTAAACGGGACGGTATTAGGTTTATGGTCAGACTTAATATCATTGCTCTTGTTGTTATTGTTATATGGTGTATCACTGACTCGGGGGGGTGGAGTGTTGCGCCCCTTGTTATCTGCATCGTTCCGTTGTGCAGACCCCCACCCACGAATCAGCGATAGCCTACAGTCAGCCATCTCAGCTGCCTCCTGTAGAGTTTTAGGGTTTTTGTCTTTGAGGTTCAACGTCAGGTCGCTGCCCGTACACTTAAAGAACTGCTCGAGAAGCATCAACTGTATTATCTCATCAAACGTCGTTGCCTTCTCCGAACTCAGCCAATTCCCAAAAGCGTCAGACAGTTCCCGGGCATGTTCAAGAAAGGTGCACTCACAACCCTTCGTAACACCCCAGAACTTCAACCTATAAGTCTCTGGTTGTAACTCATATGCCCGCAGGACAGCCTCCTTCAATACCTCATAATCGATGCACGACTCCAAAGGCAACGCATCATATGCCTTTAGTCCTTTGCCAACCAACCTAGAGGAAACAAGGGCTGCCCACTTAACCTCGGGCCATTGGTGCTCCCGGCACTTCTTCTCAAAACACATGAAAAATTCGGTGACACCCGACTCGTCAAATACAGGGACTAACTTAAGAAGGTGAAATAAAGACTGATCAAGACCTCAATTCTCAGAACTGAGACGCTGCCCTGTTGACTCCACCCGAGACTTCTCAAGATCTATGTCTGCACAGTACATGGCCTTTCTCTCCTCAGACTGAATCTCAGCCTCACGTATGGCCTTTCTCTCCTCAGCCTGAATCTTAGCCATCTCAAACTGCCGCTGCTGCTGCTCAGATTCCCGCTGCTGCTTAGCCATCTCAAGCTGGAAGAGCATATCTGGAGTTAAACCTTGAGGAGGAGAAGATGCAACAATTGGAGACCCCCCCTGTGATCCACCCAGGGGCAAACCACGCTGCCAGTGACTATCGGCCTACGGGAACGTCGGATCCGGTGTTCTAGAGAGTACGATGGGAGTAGAGTGGAGGAGGGGCTTGGCCGAAGGTGCCAAAGCACCCGCTCCACCCTGTGCACCACGCACCCCACCCAGCACACATGCCACCAGGTCATTTCTCGTCATGCTGCTAGTGCCAACATGCCCCATTACCGTGGCCAAACACTGGAGAGCATACCGATCTATCCCCGCCACCCGGTTGACAGTAATAGGCATTTTCAGATATTTCCTTGCATCCTCCTCACTAGTTATTACTCTCATATCATCTAACAAACCCAGCCTCTGCACCTCAGAGCTTGCTTACCGTACTGTGTCCTCACTGTACACTGATCCGTCGTCCGACATAGTGTCCACCGAAAATTCTCAACATTTATAAAAAAAAAGGAGTACCTAAACTCTCATGTAGCACTATTCACTCAAAAATGCTTGAAGACTCTTAAGTGTTATACTACTTGCCAAAAAAAAATCTGTGTCCACTATATTCCTTCAAACAAAAACAAATGACCACAACACTCCTGCAATATTTCTCTAAGTTCACAAAATCCTGAGCAAGGTCGCCATTTGTTACGACTGGGACTCGTATAAAACAAGGGCTCTTAATCATTGGACTAGAAAGGCACACAGCCACAACGGTAACACTAGATCCAACCCTCGAACTTATAATGCCGGTGCACAAAAACACCTATACCCTCCAGAGTTAAATCTGCGATAGCGGGGTATCCTCTAACTCGGTATAAATGCACTACTACTACAGGCTGATGATCTCTGATACAGCCTGATCACAACAACATACAATTACATTAATAATGTATACAAGGAAAAAGATAGAGAGCTTAATTAAATTACTGGAATGATTTAATGCAAACAAGAAGAAGGTATAATTAAAGTTACTCTAAACAATAATAAACTGTCACTCCTATATTAAAGAAAGTGAATAAAAGTCCTAAAGCATCGAACAGGAATCTTCTGAAGAAAGTCTGATGCTGCTATGATGATCGAATCGGATTTTGAACTGTTATATAAAGCAGGAACAAGATATGACAAGTGTAGGACATACAGTGTTAACTGGCACGGGAATAACGATAAATGCGCAATAGTATTATCTCCAACAACAAAAGAAGTACTTCCTCAGGCAATGCAAAAGTCTGCTCAGGTAGTGCACCTCAACAACAACCAAGGCTTACAATCAACGTGAATAAAAATGCTGCATACATAACATAAGAGTTTATAATCCTAATCGGGTGTCTGCTAGGCGAATAAAGTCTAGCTGGGATGTCGTAGGCTAGGAAATTATGGCTGAGCAAGTGGCTCATAGCCTAGCGAGGTTCTTAAGACTGTACGGCCAAATTACGTTAAATGACGGGGTGCTCTCTTGAGAGATCCAGATCGCTAGTATCTGGTTCTCTCCTGGCGACCCTCTTCAAGTCAAAGCAAAACGAGTTAGCACAGTGTTGGGTGGCAGAGGCAAAAGCCCTCACTTGCAACACAGTGCTAAACTCACAAGGTACACAGTCAGAAAGACAACTTAGGCTTCCCACGCATCCGTTGCGATTGTACAAGTTCAACAAAACCTGATACACATCGGAAATCACAACACCAATAGCCTCACCCCAGTCTAGCATTAAATAGCCCAGCAGACAACCAAGACATAGGTAGGGAGACACCGCGAGTGTGCCGAACCTCTACAGACAATATGTTAACCCCTCCAAAATGTCTAACTAAACATGAAATATCTGAGAGCTTCAGCATATAATACGATGGCCGATATATGAAATCGTGCAGAACCAAAGGGGAGTTATGATGTTAAATAGATTAGAAGAATAAGAGGTAAGAAGTTGAGAGAGAGAGAAAGTATTCTATAGGTGGTAGTCGGGGACAGATGGCAAGGGAGATGTGAAGGTTATGCTGGTCAAGCAAGCTCTGAGCGAGGAAGGCACAAAGGCAGCAAGGAGTGCGGGGGAACTATCTTCTGCTGCGGCAGGAGGGCGGCAAAGCGGCCAGCCACTCAGAGGGCCCGGCCGTGGCATGACGTCACCGAGACAACGCGTAACACTGCGTGCACAACCGTCTGCCTCCTGCACTTACTCACTCACACTCTCTAGCTGTATCATTCATTCTTATACATTAAACTTATAACTGATGATATAAAATATAATGCGTTGTCACAGACAAAAATAAAGACCACTTCTATACTGCCTGTGACATGACGATTCACAAGAAAGAAAGTATAACATTGTAGATAGACTGTAGCCAAATTCATTGCCCTGGCGAGTGTTAGCGAGTGGCCAAGCGAGTGGCTGAGCCCACGTGGCATTGTGCTAAGCTGCAGGCATCACAGGACATTATTCAGGAAATATCCTGTTCTCCTTAGCTCCTCTCATTTGAATACCAAACTGTTAATTCGCAAATGCCATGGGATCTGCCTACATTTTGGCGTAAATTATGTTCTGGCTTATATGCGACAACGATGGTGGATCCCTAAGATGCGACAAGCGATTAAGGGGATCCACAATAGCTGTGCTATCTGTAAAAGATTACAGGGTAAGCCTTACTCCCCAGTTGATCTACCTCCCTTACCTGAGTTCAGGGTACAAAGGACTGAACCATTTCAGTTAACCGGGGTAGACTATACGGGAGCGATTCAAATTAGGGAATCGCCCGGTAATATCACTAAGGTATATGCCGTACTCTTCACATGTGCGGTAACCAGAGCGATTCACATTGAATTGATTGATGATTTATCCAGTGAGGGTTTTTTACATACTCTAAGACGCTTTGCAGGTCGCAACGGTTTCCCTCAAATTATTCTGAGCGATAATGCGACTTGTTTTGTCGGGGCATCCAAATCCCTCAAGGCTATAATGGATGACCCGCAGGTTGTGTCTACCCTCACTGGAAAGAGTTGTCAATGGAAATTTATACCAGCACGTGCACCATGGTTCGGGGCGATTTGGGAGAGGACAATCGGAATTTTGAAGTTTGCCATGAAGAAGGTATTAGGGAGGGCTCTGGTCAACAAAAGGGAGTTGCAAACAGTCTTGACAGAGATTGAGATGTCAGTCAAGGACAGGCCCTTGACCTATACCTCGGCAGATCTTGATGATCCTTTACCCATTACGCCTTCCATGCTAACACGTGGACAAAATCTTAATCCCTTTCCAAGGTCGTCAGTAACCCATGAGGATATACAAGACCCTACGTTCGGGGATGCTGACGCCACACGTCGTCGCTTCCGGCATTTGAACAAGGTGTCAGACGACTTATGGAAAAGGTAGACACAGGAATATTTGCTGTCTCTTCGCGAACATCACTCATATGTAATCAAGGGGACGAATCAACGGTGGCCTAATATCGGGGATATCGTATTGATTCATGATGAGCGTCCTAGGTTATATTGGAAGCTTGGTAGGATTGTCAATTTGTTCCAGGTCATTGATGGTCATATTAGGGTTGCTAGATTACAGACTTCGACTGGGATCACTACTCGCCCAGTCGTAAGGTTGTACCCCTTGGAGCAGGATGTAGAACTGCCTGATGATACCGGTATCTCTACTGATATACCTCCACAGGGGAGTGCTGGTGACAGTGCTCCTCAGGGTGTTGTTGATAATGAGAAGGATGATCCTTCTCTGGCTTCCAGTGGCGCTCGCCCCAAAAGGAGGGCGGCTATGAGTTCCGTGGATCTATGGAGATCGAAGATTAACCAAGGTGATCTTTGAATCTTTGATATCCTTTTTTGTATATAGCTACTGTATATTGTTTTTGGTGGCGGGCAGTATGTCGGGAATAGTGTGTGATGATCCCAACAGTTTTGAGTCCAATTGGGTATTTGAATTTGGTGGTATTGTATAGTACGTACGATTTCGGCTAGTACCTTATGTACTGTAGTTTATTATTAATTGTAGGTTAATATTAACTGTAATGCATAAATATATACATCAGCTCTAGATGTATCATGAAACCAAATCATAGGTTAGAATTACTATGAGCCGGCAGTTATTGGTAACCTCACGAAGCGACAGAATGCTGGCTTTTAGTCTCTCAGAAACAGCCATACAACTAACTCCTCCCTCCGGCTCTGACTCAACATAGAATTCACCATGTGCTACCGCTATTAACCTAAGAAGTGCGCACCGTATGTAGTGAACACCATAGAACTGTGCGGACCTATTTCACTGTTTCCTGTCACTAAAATCGTTATCTTAACCATAAATATCATTAACCCACTGAGCCCCAGCGACGCACTGTTTGCGTCCAAAATGTTTGTAACGCTAAACCCCAGCGTCACGTGAAGTGCGTCCTTGTTAATTACTTCGGTCCTATGGCACCTAGAGGGCTCAGATTTGTATGGGAACTGTGTAAGTATCCCACGCAACAATGCCGATGGTTGAAAACTCTTAAAGTCCAACCGCGTGCGCGTGAGCGTGCAAAAACCTGTTTTTGCCTACCCATTTCCCCTCTTGTAATTCCGACTTTCGGGCGCACCGTAGGACCCCTTTATGACCTAGGGCAGGGGTCGGCAACCTGCGGCTCAGGAGCCACATGCGGCTCTTTCAGGACACTTGTGTGGCTCCAGAGCTTCAAAAATAATAATTCTTCCTTCAAAAATGAAGGCAACATAATAACACATTCAGGGTAACATTAGATTGTTTTATTCAACTTCGAAAAGATGTATAGGCATCAATCGTTTTGATTTCTAGAAATGTGGAATGTCTTTCCTAAGCTTGTGAATACCAGGATATTGAACAATATCACTATAATTTGTTTAGTTCATAATATTCTCTTATTTCTGAAGTACTGTAGATTTCGGTTGGTGAGACAATTTTTATTTTGTATTGCGGCTCCGATAGTACAAACATTTTATGAAACTTAAAAAATGGCTCTTCTAGCTTTAAGGGTTGCTGACCACTGACCTAGGGGATCGTTTTTTTGTGGGTTTTCCTTCATTCCTAACCCATTCTTGGTGTTTTCTGAAAAAAACTTTTTTTCACAACCTGCCGGTCCTGGGTGGTACATTTATTATTAACTAGCTGGGGCTCAGTGGGTTAATACTTATCCATATGCGCCTATTTTACGTTTATTTTGAAGATATTAACCTGTTACAACAATAAAACAAGTGGAAACAGTGTTTGGCTGGTCAAAATCGCGAAATGAAAGCGAGAGTTACATAACTCAAGTGTGAGCCAGCTTGGCCAACATCCACCTCTCACGATGCCTGGAGCGAACTGACGTCTCTCTTTCTCTTTCACTCGCTTGGTAACACATATGACCACACCCTGCTAGCAACTCGCTATTGTTAGCACGAAAATATACCTAAGAATAAGGGAATAACAGGGAAAATAGGTGATAATTGAAGGGGGTGGGAAAGGGGGGAAGGAGGGGATGTGGAGGAGTGATATTTGGCATGGCCAAGTGGAAAAAAAAAAAAAAAAAAAAAAAATCTACTGGGGTGGTTTAAATGTTTGTTTTTAGGCATAGGATTATATGAGTCTTCCTGCAGTGGAACGGTAACACTTTTAAGAGTCTACCCGCACTTGATGGGATAATCTATATCTACAGTCCTACATCACCAGTCCTCCTAGCTAAGTTCATTATGTATCGATATTGTATTATGTGAACATTCCTACATGTCATGCATATGAATTAGCCGCTGCTAAGAGGACCGGAACCCACTTATTGAATTTTCATATTGGTAATTATTATTTAACTTATTGTTGGGATGAATTCATGTACCAGTGATTTAGTAATTTAACCTATCTATCTAAATTCCCCACACCTCCCATTTAGGGTAATGTGTCTGTGGGGGTTTGTTTTTTACACCCACGATCATAACAAACGCTCCTGCCGTCATAAAAAAAAAAAAAAAATACAAATAATAATAATAATAATAATAATAATAATAATGATAATAATATTAAATAATAATAATAATAATAATAAAAATAATAAATACAAATAAAACATAGATAAATAAATATAAATATTAGATCCATTAACCCCTTCTGTACCGCGACGTCTTTTTTCATTTTATTCTAGCTATATTAAGACGATTTTGAGCAGTTTAAGAAGGATCTGTGGTAGTATAAAGGGTTAATTGAGATAGTTCAAAGGCTGTTATTTATCGGAGGCCCTTTTTAAACTGAATAAAACCGTACAATAGTAGCTAGAAGAAAGTATAAAGTCGTCACCGGTACAGAAGGGGTTAATAGAATAAAAAAAATCGAAAATTCATAAATAAACCCCTTTGTACGCATAAACAGTTCGACCTTTACATTCAAGCTTGGTTAAGTTTTGTTAAGGGGGGATGGGCGTATTTATCTGCTCATTTATATTTATTTTTACTATTGTTTTTGTTGCCTCCTTAGACCTTCATCAATCTTTAAAAAAAACACCCCTCAAGACCCAAGACAAATTTGTACATTTTTCGATAGAAAAATTACACAGCCGAAGACGCCAGGATAAAATTGACACCTAAATAACACGAAAAGTCTAAATAGGCCTATTGACAAAGAAATGGGTCGAAAGGTTTTAAAATCGCCAATCTAATGAGCTGAACGTCTTAAAATTTGAAAACCTATGGGGAAGGGGGGGGGGGGGAGGGGGACAGAAAATCGACCCATCTCCCTTTACGAAGGATAATCACCTGTATTGAAAACGGAAGCCTGTGAAGTTTAAATACTACTTTCATAACTGAAGGAACCAGTTTTACTCAATCCTTGACGAATAGAACTTTTAAGTTAGTTTCCATTAATTCTTGTGAACAATAATTAAATTCTGCTCACTATTTTTGTTGTGTAATCTGACTTTTGAATAATTATGTAAAAACTCGCCTGTGAAAAAGTTCTCCAAGTCTTAACTCCTTCTGTACCAGCAACGTCATTCTAACTTTAATCTGGCTACTATTAGACGATTGTATTAACTTTTAATATGGCTTCCAGCAATTAACAGGCTTCGAACTATCTTACTTAACCCTTTTTACTCTCACAGATCCTTCTTAGACTGCACAAAATCGTCTAATTATAGCAGGAATAAGATTAAAAAGACGTCGCCGGTAAAAAAGGGCTTAAGTTATTTTGTATTTATTCTTGAGAACAGTAATTCAAATCTGCTCATTATTTTTGCAACTTTTGTTATCAGGCTTTTAAATCTGTAAAAACTCGCTTGTCACAAAGTGTCTCCAAGTCTTAATGAAGGAAAGACACAACTACACTAATTGATGATGGGGAGAGAAGTTAAGCAGGGAGGGATGGGGGGGGGGGGGTTCTGGACCCTCTTCTCCCTCATGTTTAGCCTCATTTGTGTTGAGATCTTAAGACGTTTGCCCCATTAGATTGGCGATTTTAAGAACTTTAGTGTCATTTAGACGTCGATTCCTTCCTGGTGAGTGATAGTTAGCCTGTAGTTTAGGAGGAATCGGCCTTTGGATCCAAAAGCACAAATGTGTCCTATTAATAGGAGTATTGGGGATTTTTTTTTTTTTTTTAAGCTTGATGGAGGTCTAGGAAGGAAACTAAACAAAAATAATTAATAAATAGATAAACACATAACTAAAAAAAAAAACTTAAAGAAAATGTAGCATTATTGAAATTATGACCATATTTCTAACCTCCCGACTACTAGAGGCCTTTCCTAAGTTTAATACAAATTACTTGGGGATAGCAGAGACCATCCAAAATAGTTGTATTTGGTTCAACATGGGAAGTCCAGATCGATGTTCAATCGACACTCAGTAAATGGGCGTTTGTTCGATTAGCCCCATTAGTTTTGAGATTTTAGGACATTCTCCCCATGTTTTCGCTATTATATTTGCCCTATTTCTTTTTCAATTTTAATATATTTCGTGCCATGTAGGTGTCGGTTTTTTACTGGCGAGCGATAGCGAGCCTATATTTTAGGAGGATCCCGCATTTCTCTACAGCTAAATGGACTTTGGGCTATATAGTGTAGCTTGATGGAGAGGTCTAGGGAGGGAACTGAATAGAAAGTGAAACCAAGTTATACAATCTTTGAAGTTCACGCAGTTTATACAAAATAGTTCGTTAGTGTGTCATAATTGTACAGTCAAGAGTAGCAACCCACCCGTTTGAAGCAGTACCGAACCCAAACGAGACAATACAATGTTTGATTATAGCCCAGATGATTTATAACTTGGCTTTAAGGGGTTAGTGCTTGTTTTTTGGCCTATGTATTTATATATTAATTTATTTTTGAGTTTCCTTACTAGACCTCCATCAAGCTTAAAAAGACACTCCCTAGACCCCCTTTCAAGATAAATTTGTAAATTTGTCTGTACAAAAATGTCCCGGCCGAAGGCCGATTACTTATAAAATTTAAGGCTCGCTATCGCTCGCCAGGAAAAAATCGACACCTAAATGACACGAAAGGTTTCAATATTGACAAATAAATGGGGCGAAAAGTCTCAAAATCACCAAACGAATGGAACGAAAATCATAAAATCTCAAAACTAATATGTTAAATATGAGGGAGAAGGGGGACCAGCAATCTGACTGCCTCCCCCCTAACCCCTTCAACACGATGACGCTTTTTTACCTTCGATGTTGGTTAAATTTATACGATTTTATGCAGCTTAAAAAGGACCTGTGTTATGCAGAGGACTTTCCGAGATCGTATTTACTACTTTGAGTCCTAGAGGTTGTAAGCTAAGCCAGAATCAAAGGTAAAAAGCCGTCATCTTGCTGAAGGAGTTAGTTTGCGAAACAAAATTGTTATCACCCCGATTCCCAAAGCAAGAAATGTATACCGTATATATTATTTCATTAAGGGGAAGGGCTTTACCGTGCTAGTGTTTAAGATTATAGCCCTATATCCGTTCTTGGTAAAGGAGAGAGAGTGTGTGTGTGTGTGTGTGTGTGTGGCGAGGGAAGGAGGGTGATTTAGAGGGTGATAATCCTTCTCTCTCTCTCTCTCTCTCTCTCTCTCTCTTTCTCTCTTTACAGAAACTAACTAGAGGGGCACTCGGTAGAAAGCACACCTCCGCCTACGCTGCTGGTTCTTTAACTATAATATCATAGGGCTAAATTTATTCTTCTGGATCTAGGTTTCAGGATATGAACCGGATCGCCTCCTAAATTGAATCACTTCTTCCTTGGCACATAACTTAGCTACCCACCAAATTTCGTGATAATCGGTTCATAGCGTATATCCTACATGCCCACCAAATATTGTGAACATTTCCGGATCGCCTTCTAAATTGAATCCCTTCTTCCTTGGCGCATATCCTATCTGCCCACCAAATTTCGTGAAAATCAGTTCAAGATTTTGTGAGATACTTTGTTTACATACCTAACCATACTCTATTCTTATATTAGATTGGCTTATTACTACCAGTATACAGTGCCTTTAAAGGGTAAATTATGATGTCCACTTTATTGTTTGTTCAGGCCCCTTTTCTCCCTCATGTTTAGCCCCATTAGTTTTAAGATTTGAGACATTCGGCTCATTAGTTTGGCGATTTTAAGACTTTTCGCCCCATTTCTTTGTCAATATTAAGACCTTTCGTGCCATTTAGGTGTCGATTTTTCCTGACAAGCGATAGCAAGCCTGTAATATAGAAGGAATCGGCCTTTGGCCAGGATATTTTCCTCCCGAAAAATGTACACATATCTAGAAGGGGAACCTTGTTTGTTTTTTTCAATTTGATAGAGGAATGGGGAGGAAACTAAAAAAAAATTAAATGGATAAATAAATCGACCAATAAATAAACCCTCCCCCTTAAATACCCTCTTCATACCTTCTTGAAGCCAATATATGTTTTGAGGCACCTCTTTTGTTCATTAAAAGGGGAGTGAGTTTCCGTGCTGGTGTTTAGGATTATGGCCGTAAATCCCTTCTTGGTAAAGGGGAAAATGTGTTGCAAGGGAAGGGAGGGAAGGAGGACAGAGAGGGTCTTAATCCTTCTCTTTCTCTCTCTCTCTCTATTTACATAAACAAACAACCACTTTCCATAGCCATTTTCCACTACTAAAGAAAAAGAAAGTGATGAAGGGTGTGGAGTACAAAGGAGTGCAGAGGAAATCAAGAGTGAACTTTATTCTCAATCTTCCTTCTATTCAACAGCTGAGCTCTGGAACTCTCCCAGAATCAGTCTTTCCCTCTTCCTATGACTTAAATTGCTTCAAACGCCGTGTGTCCAGGCATTTTGGCCCTGTCATTCTGTCAACTCTGGGGGAGGCACTCGTCACAGGCAGTTCTGCCTTTTGTTTCCCTAACTCACATATAAAAAAATAAAAAATAAAAACAAAACAAAAGTCTAGCGACCCCTCAAGGTTGCTTGCCCTCTAAAACACTGATGCTCAAGTGACCAAAAAGTAGTTTAGAGGGGGTTGGGGGAAATTGGAAAGGGAAGTACTGCCTTGGGAATAATGGCCGTGGCAAGATTAGGAAGTTAGTAGGGGACAGATGGGTTAGTAACATAACACAGTTATAAGTGGTCTTTCGTATATCCTTTTTTTGTTTTTTTTGTTTTTTTTTAAGAGACAATGAACGGAGGAAGGAAAACACAGATAAAACGAAAAGGTCCATGTGCCTAAAGGCATCCTCCATTCATAAATTGTTTGTAACAACTGGATTTAAACATTTGTAGATTGTAAGTTTGTGGAAAGCAATTCGAGGGAAGTGAATTCCAAAGAGTAGTAGTTCTAGGGATAAATGAATTTTGATAAGCAGAAGTTCTGCATTGTGGAGGAGAAAGTGTAAATTCATGGGCGCTCTCAGCTGCCCTAGTTCTACGTAGAAAGATGTGGAGAGGCGGCACAATTGAAGCAAGTTCCTCGGAACAATTGCTGTGAAAATATCTGTAGAATAATGCAAGGGATGCAACGTTTCTTCGTATGGATAATGTAGGAAGGTCCTGTGTGATTGCAGGGTTATTGATTAATCTAATAGCTTTATTTTGAATTTTGTCCAACTGCCTCAATGCAACCACTCCACTTCCACTCCACAGAGGTGAACAGTAATCCATCTGAGAACGCACATGACTTTTATATATTACGGCCAACTGCTCGTCAGTGAAGAATTCTCGAACTCTGTACAGGAGTCCCAGTTTTTTAGAGGCATTCTTAGCAATGCTTTTAACATAATGTGTCCAGCTCAAGTTGGTGGTTAATGTTACACCGAGAATGTCAATACTAGGGGAATTGGGAATATTTACATCATTAAAAAATATATGGGAGTCAGTGAGATTCTGTCGGTTAGAAAATTGAATGTACTTGGTTTTCTGTGCATTAAAGGAAACTAGATTCTTTTGTCCCCATTCTTCAATTCTAGAAAGGTCCTGGTTCAGAGAAATTGCAGTGCTTATTTTTGAATTTATAAGATCGGGTTGGGTGAAAGAATTGGTAAATGTGAAGGAACTGTGGAGTGTTGAGTCATCTGCATAGGAATGTATTGGATTATGAGTGGTAGATATGAGATCATTGATATGAATGAGGAACAGAGTTGGGGCCAAAAACTGATCCCTGGGGAACACCAGCATTTATTGAGTGAAATTGAGAATAAAGGCCATCTACCATTACACGTATTTTTCTGTTATGAAGATAAGAAGAAATTAGTGGAACTAATGATGCAAGGCCGTAGTGTGACATCTTCGACAATAAGGATTGATGCCAGACTCTATCAAATGCCTTTGATATATCCAGTGCTATTGTATGTGTTTCACCATGTTGGTCTGTAGCTTGGTTGATTTGATGCGTAAGAAGGCAAAGAATGTCTGCAGTTGATCGACATCGTCTAAAACCATATTGCCTATCACTGATTAATGTATTATTATCTGGGAAAAAAAGAGTAACATCTTAGTAATATACAGTATACGCAATAATCCTTGATGAAACTGAGGGGGTGGAAATAAAGTTATCCATTTACAAACGCAGTCGGTCTCAGGTTGGAGGCAAAATATTTGTCTAGGCGAAGTTTGAAATAATCAGTGGTGCTGCAGTCTATAACGTCTCGGAGAAGCCCATTCCACAAGTTGACAACTCGATTGAAGAAGAGATTCTTAGACTCGTGTGAGGTAAAAGATTTACCAACAATTGTGTTACCTTTTCCCTGCATGTAATTAGATTGGTCGATAGTGAAGTACATACTTACTACAGTTCATACTGTCGATGCCTTTGATGATTTTGAACAGTTGAATTAAGTCGCCTCCTTAATCTGCGCTGGGTTAAAGGAAATATATTTAATTATCTAAGACGCTCCTCGTATGGTTTGTTCTTTAGGCTAGGTATCATATTAGTTACTCTCGGTTGAACTCTTTCTAGCTTGTTTATATCTTTTTGGTAATAAGGGCACCAGGATTGAACGCAATAAAACATTCCCATCCCCAAAATCCCCATTCTAGATCGACTTGTACATTTTCGATAGAAAAATGTACCGGCCAAAGGCCGGTTCCTCCTAAAACACAGGCTCGCTTTCACTCGCCAGGAAAAAATCGACACCTAAATTATACGAAAGGTCTTAAAATCGAAAATTAATGGACCAAACGTCTTAAAATCTGAAAACTAATGGGGCTAAACATGAGGGAGAAGGGTGACCACAAAAAAATAACCATCCGCCCTAATCCCACCTCTCTCACATTCCCTATTCCTCCTCCTTTCACACTTTCTCACTCTCTTCTCCTTTGTCACCCACCCTATTTATTACTCTTTTCATCTACAGCTCTCTCTCTCTCTCTCATTCTATTTTCTTTTACTCCTTCCACAGCTCTCTCGCTCGCTCTCGCTCTCACTCTCGCTCTCGCTCTCTCTCATTTACCTCCTCGTTTCCATCCCATCCAATCTTTCGCTCCTTCTCATTCTTCTTTCTCTCTTCTTCCTACCACCCTCTCTCATTCTTCCCCTTCACCCACACCAGCAGCTACCTTAGATGTTGCAGAAAATAATAATGACTCTACTCTCACTCCCCCCCAGGACAACTTTCAGGTAGTGAGAAACAATGTGCATCCCAGTACCAGTACCAGGAAGGTCATCCTGACAACATGCCAAAACCGTTTAAAAATTCTTGCTATTGACGAGGAAGAGGAAACGGAAGAAGTTCGGCTTGTGGGCGACTCCATGGTCCGTGGCCAATTAACCGAGTTCTGCGCCAGGGCACCCAGGACCAGAAAGCGATTCTGAATCCCAGGTGGCGGCGTGGACGACATTGTTGCGGCTGTGGAAGAGGTTTCCAGGCTCGCCCCTGCAAGCACTACGTACGTCATCCACGTTGGATCTAACGATGTCCAACGGACGCGGTCAGAGGAACTACTTTGCAAGTACCGGCGGCTGATCAGGTCCTTCAAGGAAAAATCTAATAGAATCTTAATTTCAGGAATTGTTCCCCGGATTGATGTAGAAAACCGATTCTACAACATAGCTACCAGTACAAATCGCGGACTAGCCAAACTCTGCAGGGAGGAGGATATCGGCTTTGTCGACACGTGGGATCATTTTTACTATGATAAATCTTTGTTTTCAGGAGATGGTGTACATCTCAATGAAGTAGGAGCTGCACGTCTTGGTCGTCTGCTGAACGATGCAGTCAAGGATTTCCGTTCAAAAAACGGGGTCAACGGGGGTATCCGGGGGTAGTGTAAAGCTAGGTTCACACATACCCGTCCTGAGCTCCCGTCCGGCCCCGACCAAGGCAATAACTTCTGTGTGTGTCCGTGTATGTCCCGTGGGTGTCCCGGCATAACACGTTTTCTGGCAGTTGCCCCGACCCACACGGTCCATTTTATGCATGCATAAAAAGGACGCCGCCTAGGCACGGCGAAATAAGAGGTCGGGACCGGACGGGAGCTCAGGACGGGTATGTGTGAACCGAGCTTAAGTCAAATACGAACTGAAAATTCAGACAATGCACAATCAGTAACATCCAACTCTAATACTCTTAAGGTGTTTTATGTATATGCTCGTAGCATACGCAATCAATTTTCAGATCTAGAGGAAATCGTGTTTACAGAACATTATGATATAATCGGCATTACAGAATCTTGGTTAAATACGGAAGACAGAGACTTTTTAGCCGAATATACGCTTCCTGGTTATACAATGTTTGAGAAAAGTCGGATCAATAGAAATGGAGGAGGAGTTCTGTTTTTTATAAAGGAAAGTCTTAATCCCGTCTTAATGTCAAAACCTCAAATTGCGAATATAGACATATCTTACGTACTATTGAATAATAAACGAGGAACTAAAATACCACAAGCTTTATTATACAGACCCCCAGCTCAATCAGTGCAAACTGACAGTGAAATTTATGAACAAATTGCAGAAATAACTAACATACAAGACACCGTAATTCTTGGCGATTTCAACTTACCCGTGACTAAATGGGACGATATTCTTACTTCACACTCTGGACACGACCTCTATGCTAACTTGCAATAGAGTTAACTTTTTCAATTTGTACAATCTCCAACCCGTGGTAATAATGTGCTTGACCTTGTACTCGCAACAAAAGAAGAATTAATAGAGAATTTGAATGTTGGTGATGAATTCAGTAACAGCGACCATCGTACGATAACTTTCACTTTAAAGTTTACTAGTAACAAATCAAATAGCAGCATTGAGAAAGTCCCTAATTTCAAGAAAGCAAATTTTCATAAACTTAAATCAAAGCTTAAAGAAACTGACTGGAGCTTTCTGACTAACAATAACGACATAAATACATCTTGGGAGTGTTTCACAACCACTTACTTTAACACCTTACGAGCGGCCTATGCGGTTTATTTATGTGTACCGCCCAGCGGGGTGTTTTTAGCCAAAATAGGGCTGTTTACGTGATCATTTTCATGCCTAAATAAGACCCAGAACGTAAAACAAGTATCTATCCCTGAAAGGGCATAAACAGAGCTTTTGAATGACACCATAACGATCCTTGTATGATGGATAGTTTTCTTGCAATAACCGTGCAACGCGAGTGCAAAAAGCAGGTAATTCGGAACTTTCGGTACATAATTGAGTATGTAGCGAGTGAGAGAGGGAGGAGGGAGTTGAGATTTGTGTCAGTAGGTTCGCCGCAGTGGTCTGGAGCAGTCATACGCTCGCTAGTCTCCTGCCACCACTTGTCTCTCTCTCTCAGCCACATTACGTGCTGAAATTGCCACTCGAGTTATGTCGAGCGCCGCCACATAGTCCAGCTTTATTTAACTCGACTTAAGTGGTGGGCCGCTTTTTAAGGGTTAAAGCATTGCAAGACTGCATACCATCGAAAATACGGCATCCAGGCCATAATGATAAGCCCAAATGGTGGAATAAAAATATTTCCGACTGTCTGCTTGCTAAAAAATTTGCTAATGATAGATTAAAATCCTTACAAAATGACGAAGAACGGGTGAAATTTGTAGAGCTACGACGCAAAGCCAAAAAGTTAATTAAGCAAAGTAAAAAGACCCTGGAGTTACATGTTGCGAATCAAAGTAAAACAAACCCGAAAGAATTCTATAGTTATATCAGAAAGAAAAAAGTAGTTGCTTCAACTGTTGGACCATTAGTCGATGAAAATGGAGAATACACCAAAGACGAAGTACAAATGAGTAATGCCCTCAATACCTTCTTTGCATCAGTTTTTACAACCGAAGACCTCAGTGATATCCCTACACCATCGCCGATTCACATGGATAATTAAGATGTTCTAAGCTAATATCACTGTTACAAAGAGAGAAGTATTGAATTGTTTAGATAAACTCAAGGTAAATAAAACGCCTGGACCTGATACAATCTCACCTAGAGTTTCTAAAGGAAGCTAAGGATGAGCTCTCCATACCACTGACATTGCTATTCAATGAATCCTTGCAGTCTGGGACTATGCCTGATCAGTGGAAGCTAGCCAACGTAACACCGATATTTAAAAAAGGCAGCAAATCCCTACCCAGTAACTATCGTCCAATTAGCTTAACCTTAATTGTATGTAAAATGCTAGCAACGGTCATAAGAGACAGACTCGTAAATCACTTAGAGGCAAATAACTTACTTAAAGATACTCAACACGGCTTTCGTAAAAAACGTTCCTGTTTAACAAACCTCTTAGACTTCTTCCAAGATATCCTCAATCTCTACGATGAGAGTAAAGCTGTAGATATTATATACCTTGATTTTCAAAAGGCCTTTGACAAAGTTCCCCACAAACGTTTACTGCTAAAACTAAAAGCGCATGGAATACAAGACGGTTTGTTGAAATAGATAGAAAATTGGCTCAGCGACAGAAAGCAAAGAGTAGTCATAAACGGTAAGGCATCTAAATGGACCAATGTAAGTAGCGGGGTACCCCAGGGATCGGTACTAGGACCAATTCTCTTTCTAATTTATATCAACGACATAGATGAGGGTCTCACCTGTACAATCTCAAAATTTGATGACGATACAAAAATTGCAAATAGCGTACTCTCAAAAGAACAAGTTGACGATATGCATCACAATCTAGATAAATTGTCATGTTGGGCCCAAATTTGGCAAATGAGTTTCAATGTGGATAAATGTAAAGTACTACATATCGGATACCTAAATGAGAAAGCAAACTATTCGATGAATGGCACTCAGCTTAAGAATGTAAACAGAGAAACCGATCTGGGAGTAACAATATCGAGTAACCTAAAACCGAGTCAACAATGTTCAGAAGTTGTTAAGAAGGCAAACAAAATAATTGGCTCTATAGGCAGGTCATTTGAGCATAAATCCAAAGAAGTTATCCTAACCCTTTACAATTCCTTAGTCTGCCCTCTTCTGGAATACTGCGTTCAAGCCTGGTGCCCTTATTACCAAAAAGATGTAAACAAGCTAGAACGAGTTCAACGTAGAGTTACCAAAATGATACCTAGCCTAAAGAACAAACCATACGAAGAGAGTCTTAGAGAATTAAATCTATTTCCTTTAACCCAGCGCAGATTAAGAGGTGACTTAATTCAAGTGTTCAAAATCATCAAAGGCATCGACAATATGAACTGTAGTAGTACTTCACTATCGACCAATCTAATTACACGCGGGGAAACGGTTGCAAAATTATTGGTAAATCTTTTAACTCACACGAATCTAAGAATTTCTTCTTCAATCGAGTTGTCAACTTGTGGAATGGGCTTCCCCGAGACGTTATAGAATGCAGCACCGTTGATTCATTTAAACTCCGCTTAGACAAATATCTCTCATCAAACCCGCGACTGACTGCGTTTGCAAATGAATAACTTTTTTTATCCCCCCCTCAGTTACTAACCCATCTGTCCCCTACTAACTTCCTAATCCTGCCACGGACATTAGTTCCAGGGCAGTAGTTCCCTTTCCAATGTTCCCTTACCCACTCTAAACTACTGTTTGGACACTTGATCCTCAGTGTTTTGGAGGAAAAGCAGCCTAGAAGGGTCACTAGACCTGTTGTTACTTGATTTCCTTTGTACTCCTTTGTACTCCCTTCTCCTCGTCTTGTCTCTTTCTTTATTCTTATTCCTCCATCCACCATCTTTACCCCTCTTCCTCTCCTCCTCCCTCCCTCTGTCACTCTTCCTCCACCAATCCCCACCCTCCACTGCTACCCCTTCCTTCCTCACTATCCTCTACCTTTCTCCATTCACGTGTTCTCAATCTTTCTACCTCTCCCCCCTCCCCCCCACTCCACCTCCAACCCATCCACCACCATCCAACCTCGACCACTACACTATTCCCCCCCTTCTCTCCACCTTCCATTCCACACCTCCCTACCCTCCCACTCCACCTTCCTACCCCTTCATCCCCACTCCACCCTCCAGCCCCTACCCTCATCCACCCACCTCCACCCCTCTTCCCCCTCATCCCCACTCCACCAACCTCCACCACCCCTCTCATCCAACTCCCTCTGGACTCTTGTAAGTGATAAACCAACTAACCAATCAAACAGACGGTCACGGCCAGCCAGTAACAACAACACAGGGGGGGGGGGTAAAGGGGGTCATTTAATGGGGTACTACTCGCTTTTTATGGACCCCCTTCTCCCTCATGTTTACCATACCCGATATTAGTTTTGAGGTTTTAAGACGTTCGTTCCGTTAGTTTGACGATTTTGAGACCTTTCGCCTCATTTTGTTGTCAATATTAAGACCTTTCGTGCCATTTAGTTGTCGATTATTTCCTAGCGAGCGATAGCGAGCACTACATTTTAGAAGGAATCGGCCTTCGGCCGGGACATTTTTCTAACGAAAACTGTACAAATTTATCTTGAAAGAGGGTCTAGGGTTTTTTTTTCTAAGCTTGATGGAGGTCCAGCGAGGAAACTCGTTAGCCTTGGTCGGCAACCCATCTAGGGAAGACATCCTTATAAAAATCTGGGTAGATGGGACTCGTCAGCCTTGGTCGGCAACCTGTCTAGGGGAGTAAACCTGATACAAATACTTACTGCAGGGAAGGCAGGTGGATTAGCCGAAAACCACTGTAGAAAAATAGTGCTAACGAGATACACAGAGGGCTTCCGGCCTAGGAGTCGGACGGACCCTAAATTGAGTAGTCAATCCTGTAAGTCCTTCAGTAAACTGGCTCGGGTTGTCCGTCTTACAGGGAATAGGTCCGCTTGGGGGCATTCTGTGTATGGCCACTCTCATTAAGGGGAGTAAGGCGTCTAGCAATAGATAGATAGACTAAAAACCAAGCACTATCCCTTGATGGTGTAAAATGAGTGAGTTGGGAAGTTTAACCCCATCTATACCGGTGACGTCTTTTTAATCTTACTCTAGTTATAGTCAGACGATTTTGTGCAGTTTAAGAAGGATCTGTGGTAGTACAAGGGGTTAGGTGAGATAGCTCGAAGCCTGTCAATTGCTGGAGGCCCCTTCTATAGACTGAATAAAATAGTCTAATAGTAGCCAGATTAAAGTTAAAAGGATGGCACCGGTACTGAAGGGGTTAACGGGTTGAATATTAACCCTTTCACTACCGGAGATGTCTGTTGTTGTTTTTCAGCTATATTTAGACGATGTCATGCAACTTAGGAAGGACCTGTTGTAGTAAAGGGGTTGATTGAGATAGTTTGTAGCCTCTTAATTGCTACAGGTTCGTCTTAAGCTAAATAAAATCATCGAAAAAATACCGGAATATATTAAAAAGAGCGTTGCCGGTATCGAAGGAGTTAAAAGGGTGAGGAATAAAGAGTTGGATATTTAACCCTTTCTGTACCGGTGACGTGCTTTGTAGTGGATTTCAGCTTCGTTTAGTCGATTTTTGTGAAGCTTAGGAAGGGTGTATCATAGCTAAAGGGATTACTTGAGCTACTCTGTCGCCTTTTAATGAGTAGACGTCCTTCCTAAGCTCTACGAAATCGTCTAATAGTTGCCAAAATATAATGAAAAGGACGTCACAGGTACTAAATGGGTTGAAAGGTTATAGCGAGCCTGTAGTTTAAGGGGAGTCACATGTTTGTTTTCTCTTTCTCTCCTTTTCTCTCTTGCTCTGGCTTGTATCCATTCGGCCCCATTCAGCCAACTGTTTTAAGACGGTTATCCCCATCCAGGTGTCGATTTCGTCCTGGCGAGCGATAGCGAGTCAGCATTATATGGAGAAATCCGGCTTCGCCGGAGACACTTTTCTATCGAAAAATTTACAAATTTAGCTTGCTGGCAAAACAAAAAAATATATATGCTGGCTTGCTACCGCTCGCCAGGAAAATATTGACACCTGGAGGGGGGTAAACGTCTTAAAACAGTAGGCTGAATGGGGCCGAATGGATACAAGCCAAAGAGGGAGGGAGAGAAAGAGAGAGAAAAAAAGCTAGGTGGGGTACCTTAAGGAGGAATCGGCCTGGTAATTATTTCGAAGGGGAGGGGGAGGGGGGGTCTAGGCGGGTCTTTTTAAGCTTGATGGAAGTCTAGTGAGGACACTAATATATAAAGACATTCATAATTAATTTGACAAACAAAAACTAAACCCTCCCCCCTTCACTGGTTGAACATTTTAAGAGTTTTATATTAAAGGGTTGACAATTATAAAGGGTTCGGTATTAACTCTGTATGTACCGGGGACGCTTATCAAATTGTATTCTAGCTATATTTAGACGATATTGTGTAGTCTAAGCTGAGCTGTCGTTGTAAAAACGGTTAAGTGAGATAGTTTGAAACTTGTCAATTGCTGGAGGCCCCTTGCAAACGGAATATTATCGTCTAATAGTAGCCAGAATATAGTTAAAAGGACGTCACCGGTACTGAATGAGTTTTAAGAATGGGAATTTAAGTGTTAGGAATTAAAAAGCCTCGATATTAAAGGACTGGAAATGAAAAGGCTGAACATTAAGGGGACAGTGTTTTTTGTGTGTGTTTTTTTTTTGGGGGGGGGTCTATTTAGTTATATTAATTTATTTATTAGTTTCCTCGCTAGACCTTCATCAAGCTTAAAAAAAACACCCTCTCTAGACCCCCTCTTCAAGATATTTGTAAATTTTTCGATAGAAAAATGTCCCGGCTGAAGGCCAGTTTCTCTAAACTTACTGGCTCGCTATCGCTCGCCAGGAAAAAATCGACATCTAAATGATACGAAAGGTCCTGATATTGATATAGAAAGGGGACGAAAGGTTATATAATCAACAAACTAATGGGGCAAATGTCTTAAAATATGAAAACTAATGGGGGCTAGACATGATGAAGAAGGGGGACCAGAAAAACGACCCATCTCCCCTTAAAAGGGTCGATAATTAATTACTTTATAATTAGTCTTATAATTAGTAGGAACAGAGGGCTAGGAATGAAAAGACCTCCGACTTAAAGGGGCTATAATAATTAAAGGTTCGGGAATCTAACCCCTTTAGGATTATGACGCGTTTTGATATTTCATTCTGGCTATCATTAGACGAATGTATTCAGTTTTGGAAAAACCTCTAGCAGTCAAAGGGGTAAGACCTATACCAATCATCCCCCTGACTCCCACAATTCCTTCCTAGGCTGAATACAATCGTCTAATGATAGCCAAAATATACAACACGCGTCAAAAGGCAGGGGTGTCAAACTCATTGGCTCTGGCGGGCCAAATTTGACACGGTACAATATTGTAGGGCCGCATTAACCCCTTCTGTACCGGCGACGTCTTTTATATTTTATTTTAGCTATGTTTAGAGGATTTTGTGCAATTTAAGAAGGATCTGTGGTAGTAAAAAGGAATAAGTGAGATTGTTCGAAGCCTATCAATTACTGCAGGCTATTTTGAAACTGAATACAATCGTCAAATAGTAGCAAAATTAGTTAGAAAGACGTTGCCGGTACAGAAGGGGTTAATGTAGCAGGCCAAATATAATATACCGGTAATGCCTCCACCCGTCCTAATATAAATTAAAATAAATGCTTCATATTATCCAGATTTAACAATTTCAGAAAATATTCAAAACACATACAAATATTGGCTATTAGGTAAATTTCTATAATTGCACCTATACGAGCTAAAAAATTTATTATTGTATTTAACAGGAAGGTACGACGAGGCAAGTGATGTGGGTATAGGTGGCAATATGCGGAAATGGATTATAAGGGTATTCCGCCCCCTCTGAACAAAGTCTATCAATCTAGATGTGACACGGATTTTACAATGTTTCAGAGAGACATTAGCCTAACCTAACAACCTTACCTAACCTATAATCCTAGTATTATGGGTGGGGGCTACCGCCCCCACACCCCCGCTGGTTGGGTAAAACGGTAGAAATCCAGTTGGGGTGGAGTGAGTAACCGTAGATTTTCGTAAGGGGGTCAGAGGGGGCGGAATGCCCTTATAATCCATTTCCGCATATTGCCACCTATACCACATCACTTACCTCGTCGTACCTTCTTGCTAAATACAATATTAATTTGTTTAGCTCATATACTGTAGGTGCAATTATAGAATAATTCCGGCTATTATTTAAATAATATGAATTAACGGCAATTGTGCCACATATCGCACTAATTTACGAAGAGCCCTCACTGACCATGGATTGACAACACTGGCTTGCCATTTTCCCAAGACTTATCAGGCGTAATTTGTTAGTACAGGAGATAGACCAGTGACCTCTCTCTCTCTCTTCCTTTATTCCATTTACTTCTCATTATCAACCGCCAGGTGATTTTGTTCAAATTAGGAAGGACCTCAGAGAGAGAGAGAGACCGACAGACCAGACCAGACAGACAGAGAGGGAGAAAGAGACAGACAGGCACAGTGTGTGTGTGTGAGAGAGAGAGAGTATACAATTCAGAAGCATGAGTAAACTATTACTGTATATTGCTTATTGTTTGGATGGGTTTTCCACATTCTATAAAGTCAATGTTTGAATTAAGATTATCTTAGACTTGTATTACTTGTTTTGTCTCTTCTCTTTTTCCTACCCTACTCTCTCTCTCTCTCTCTCTCTCTGAGGTCCTTCATAATTTGTATAAAATCACCTGGCTGTCGTCACTGTATTAAAATAATTGATAATGAGAAGTAAATAGAATAAAGGAAGAGGAGAGAAAGAGAGAGAGAGTTAGTTAGTTAGTTAGTTAGTTAGTTAGTTAGTTATAGTTAGTTGTGTATTATCTCCGTAGCCTCATATGGGCCTCATACTGACCATGATTGCAAGAATCGTCTCACTGGCCCCGAATTGAGCGTATCATAAACCCGTTGACGATTTTATTCAGCTTAAGAAGAATGTCTAAGAGTGAAATAGTATTTAATCTCCTTTAAGCTTCTTACTCTCACAAATACTTCCTAGAATTAGAACTGAAGTTATTATAGGCTAGTACCAACATATAATATATTATAGTACCAACATATAATATATTATAGTACCAACATATAATATATTATAGTACCAACATATAATATATTATAGTACCAACATATAATATATTATAGTACCAACATATAATATATTATAGTACCAACATATAATATATTATAGTACCAACATATAATATATTATAGTACCAACATATAATATATTATAGTACCAACATATAATATATTATAGTACCAACATATAATATATTATAGTACCAACATATAATATATTATAGTACCAACATATAATATATTATAGTACCAACATATAATATATTATAGTACCAACATATAATATATTATAGTACCAACATATATTATAGGCTAGTACCAACATATAATATATTATAGTACCAACATATAATATATTATAGTACCAACATATAATATATTATAGTACCAACATATAATATATTATAGTACCAACATATAATATATTATAGTACCAACATATAATATATTATAGTACCAACATATAATATATTATAGTACCAACATATAATATATTATAGTACCAACATATAATATATTATAGTACCAACATATAATATATTATAGTACCAACATATAATATATTATAGTACCAACACATAATATATTTAAGAAATAATAATTATGTCTAGTATAAAAATACAATATTGTACACTACTTGGCCAACCTGGTTTGCGGTCCGCATGCTAGAGGGAGGGGGGCCGCATGCGGCCCGCGGGCCGCATGTTTGGCACCCTTGCTCTAAGAGGTGAACTGGGTTGGATATGAAAATCTTACAAAGGAGAGGTTTGGAATATATGAAGATTGGAATCCTATCCGTTTGCTTAAAGTTAACCCCATCTGTTCCGCTGACGTCTTTTTATTTTGTATTCTAACTATATTTAGATAATTTTGTGCAGTTTAAGAAGGATCTGTGGTAGTGAAATGGGTTAAGTGAGATAGTCCGAAGCCTGTTAATTGGTAGAGGGCCTTTTTAAACGGAATAAAATCGTCTAATAGTAGCCAGAATATAGTTGAAAAGACGAGCGCGTTTATCGGCGAAATTTATCGAAGTCTAGTGCGGCGATACAAGTTTATCGAAGTCTAGTGCGGCGATACAAGTTTTCAGATAAATATATTATGAGATTTGTGCGTGTGTGTGTGTGTGTGTGTGTGTGTGTGTGTGTGTGTGTGAGAGAGAGAGAGAGAGAGCACAAGAGAGAGTATAGAGTTACAAGGTAGGTCCTGCAACACTAATATCTTGAGACTGGTGAGTTAAGTCCACCTCTCTCTCTCTCTCTCTCTCTCTCTCTCTCTCTCTCTCTCTCTCTCTCTCTCTCTCTCTCTCTCTCTCTCTCTCTCTCTTTCATACACACACACATGAGGAGGAAGAGGAAGAGGAGGAGGAAAATACAAAGGAATACAAAGGAGAACAAATTGCAACAGACCTATTGGTCCTAAATGGACAGTTTGGATAACTGTAGTACCAACTACAACTGATAGAGCAGTTGGCCGTGATATATAAAAGTCATGTGCGTTCTCAGATGGATTACTGTTCACCTCTGTGGGGTGGAAGTGGAGTGGTTGCATTGAGGCAGTTGGACAAAATTCAAAATAAAGCTATTAGATTAATCAATAACCCTGCAATCACACAGGACCTTCCTACATTATCCATACGAAGAAACGTTGCATCCCTTGCATTATTCTACAGATATTTTCACAGCAATTGTTCCGAGGAACTTGCTTCAATTGTGCCGCCCTCTCCACATCTTTCCCCGTAGAACTAGGGCAGCTGAGAGCGCCCATGAATTTACACTTTCTCCTCACAATGCAGAACTTCTGCTTATCAGAATTCATTTATCCCCAGAGCTACTACTCTTTGGAATTCACTTCCCTCGAATTGCTTTCCACAAACTTACAATCTACAAATGTTTAAATCCAGTTGTTACAAACATTTTATGAATGGAGGATGCCTTTAGGCACATGGACCTTTTTGTTTTATCTGTGTTTTTCCTTCCTCCGTTCATTGTCTCTTAAAAAAAAAAAAAAAAAAAAAAAAAAAAAAAAAAAAACTACTAATCTATTGACTACGAGGTAGAAAAAAGGATAGCAAAGAAGGCTCCTCCCCACCCACCACTCCTTCCAGCTAATGCTGGCATGGAAACAGATTGTAAAAATACCATGTAGTATTGAAAAACTGACACGGACATTCGAATAGGGCAGGGAGAAAAAGAAGTTGATTTGTAATCTAAGCTAACTCTATTACTACCATTCTGAAAGGGAACAGATATATGAATATCAATATACATTTCGGCATGCATTGACACTTCGTTGCGCGTTATTCTGAAAGAAAGTGTGTTAATTAGGGGTTATTTGCCAAGTGATTATCCAGATGGTTCTTGAATGTTTAGACAGTATTACAGTTTACAATGTTCGAGGGTAGTCTGTTCCAATTATTCACAACAAGGTTGAAGAAGAAATGCTTCGCCTGCCTGCCTCGTGAGAATGAAAACGCTTGCCTAAAATCTTATAACCATTGTTTCTCGTGTTTGCTTGATTGATTGTAAATAATTTGCTTACATTTAGGTTGCTGAATCCCTTGAAGATTTTGAACACCTCTATTAGGTCACCTCTCATTCTGCGCTTTGTTAAGCTAAACAAATTTAGTTCTTTTAAGCGCTCTTCGTACGGTTTATTTCGCAATCTAGGTATCATTTTAGTGACTCTGTGTTGCACCTTTTCAAGTTTATTTATGTCCTTTCTGTAGTACGGTGACCAGAATTGCACGCAGTATTCGAGATGGGGACGCACCAATGAATAGAGTAAGTATGATTTTTTCTGATTTAAATTTTAATGTTCTGCCGATGAAACCCACCAATTTATTTGCAGTTTGTATTACCTCTGTACACTGTTTACTCGGCTTCAGGTCTTTTGATATTATAACTCTTAGATCCTTTTCATTATTTGTATTTGATAGTTGAATGTTGTTCATTGAGTAATCTTGTTTAGCGTTGTTACTACCGATGTGTAATACTTTGCATTTTTCTATGTTGAATTTCATTTGCCATTTTTCTGCCCAGTTAACTAAAGTGTCTAGGTCGCCTTGTAGTTTTTGCCAATGTAGTGTTGAGGTTACTTTATTAGTAATTTTTGTATCATCAGCAAATTTCGAAATTTTGCATTCTACTCCTTCGTCTAAGTCGTTTATGTAAATTATAAAAAGAATGGGACCCAATACCGAACCCTGGAGAACGCCACTATTTACTTTGCACCAATCAGATTCTTCACCATTCATTACAACTCGCTGTTTACGGTCTGAGAGCCAATTTTCGAGCCATTTCAAAGTTTGTCCTGTTATGTCATGAGCTTTTATTTTGTCAATTAATCGCTTGTGGGGTACGGTATCGAAAGCTTTCTGAAAATCGAGATATATTATCTCAACTGCTCTATCCTTATCATATGATTTGTAAACGTCATTGAAGAAATCGAGTAAGTTTGTTAAGCATGAATGTTTATTTCTAAAACCGTGCTGGGAATCTTTTATTAAATTATTTTCTTCCAAATGTTTTACTATTTTGTCCCTTATAATGGTTTCCATTAATTTGCCCGTTACCGATGTTAAGCTAATTGGTCGATAATTGCCGGGAGAGGAATTATTTCCTTTTTTGTATATGGGCGTCATGTTAGCTAGTTTACATTCGTTTGGAACTATCCCAACATTCAATGATTTGTTGAACAGATTTGCGAGTGGGTTTAATAATTCGTGTTTTGCTTCTTTTAGGATCATTGGGGATATTTTATCAGGGCCTGGGGTTTTATTAACTTTCAATTTGTTGATTGCGAGCAGGATATCGTCTTCATAAATCATAAAGTTTTCGAGCTCAGTGCCATTTGATTGATTCGTAGGGGTAGGTCGGTTACCGGTAGTATCTTCCGACGTGAAGACTGATGCAAAATAGTTATTTAGGATATTCGCCATTTGCACTTCGTTATCTGTATGATCTCCATTTTCCGCAACGAGTGGGCCTATCGTTGAAGTTACCGTTTTTCTGTATCTTCAATAGCTGTAAAATTCTTTCGGATTGGACTTGCTGGAGCTGGCAATATGGAATTCCAGATTTTTCTTACTTCGTTTGATGAGATTTTTGGTTGTTCAACGCAATTTATCGTGTTCTAATTTATCGCTATTATTCTGAGTTGCCTTATTTATTTGATATGCCTGACGTTTTACTAAGAGGCTGTTTTTTATTTCATTATTCCACCATTTTGGCTTATATTTGCCCGCTGGGCGCCAGTTTCGTAGAGGGACGTTTGTATTTATGGCTTTGTTTAGGTTATTAGATAATATGTTCCATAATCGATTTACATCATGAGTTTCCGTCATTTCACTCCAGTCAGTATTGGCAAGATGCCTTCTAAGTTTGTTGAAGTCGGCCCTACGATAATCAGGTACTTTTTCCGTGCTCTCGTTTTCTTTGTCATTATTTACTTTAATGTTAAAGGACACAATCCTATGGTCACTAGAGCTAAATTCCGGTCCGATTTTAACGCTATTTGCCAGTATTTCATTTGTCGTTAGAATAATATCCAGAATGTTATTTCCCCTCGTTGGATGTTCTACGTGTTGATAAAGGGCACTTTCCTGAAGATTAGCATATAGATCATGTCCCGCATGAGCATTTAGTGGTTCGCCCCATGTTGTGACTGGCAGATTGAAATCGCCAAATATTACTGCTTCTTGCTGACAACTTATTTCTGCAATTTGATCATAGAGTTTCTCGTCAGTATCGAGTGATTGTGCAGGAGGTCGATAAATGAGGCCAATTATTATCTTGCTTGCTTGATTATTTATTTGAGCATAACTAGTATCAATATTATTTATGGCATGTTTGGTTACCTCGACTGGGTGAAGATTACTTTTAACATATAACAGAACCCCACCTCCCATTCTATGGGACCTTTTGCAGCTGAAGGGAGTATAACCTGGTAATGTGTATTCCGCCAAAAAATTGCGCTTCTCCGTGTTGATCCAAGATTCTGAAACACCGATTATATCGCATTCCTCCATACATGCAAGTGCTTCCAGGTATTCAAATTTGTTGCGTAAGCTGAGTGCATTAACGTAGCAGACCGTGATATTATTTTGGATAGGGTTTGATATGGGGTAGTTTATGTCGCTGCTACTGACCCTGCTCGGTAGTCGTTTTTTTAACTGAAAGTGCAGACTGCATCATGTAGGAGTCTGCCTAAGTGTACTCCTCTGACTGAATTCAAATGGCAGCCGTATCCTAAAAGAGAATGTGGTGATTGTAGAAATGGTCCCAGAGATTGAGATATTCGACATCTTCCTGTGAGCAGAGGGATTTAAGTCTGTTATTAGTACTGAACGCCTTATCGTAGAAACCGGTCTCTGCATCGATTTTGGGAAGAATGCCTGAAATGATCATGTTACATGATTTACTCTTATAACGCTGGATTGACTTACGGTATTTTTCCATTATTTCATCTGATCTAGTGCGCATTACATAGTTCGACCCTGCGTGAATAACGAACAGGGTGTTCTCGTCAGCGTTGATGATGACATCGTCGAAGGCTGCTGTGATCTCGTCCAAACCTGCACCCGGTATGCAAAAACGCATTCTGTGGTTTGGGACTCTTTCACAGAACTCTTCAAGTTGTCCTCGAAGGATGGAGTCTCCAATGAGCCTGGTTTCCTGAGTTTCGTCCATACTACATGGTATTTTTCCTATCTGTTTCCATGCCATCCTTAGCGGGAGGGAGTGGTGGGTGGGGAAGAGCCTTGTTCTTTGCTATCCTTTTCTCTACCTCTTAGTCAGTAGATTGGTAGTTTTAAATATCCAAATTGCCCCGTAAGGACCAATAGGTCTGTTGCAGTTTGTTCTCCTGTTTTCCTTTGAGGAGGAGGAGGAACAGGAGGTGAATAAGGAGGAGGAGGAGGGAGAGGAAGAGAGAGAGAGGGAGAGAAGGAAGGATGGGAAGTGAGAATAAGAGGATTAGAAGGAATATGAGGAGAAGCAGGAATTAGAGAAGAGAATAGGAGGAGAAGGAGGTGGAAGGAGGAGGAGAAAGAGATTGAGGAGGAAGAAGAAGAAGAAGAAGGAAGAAATGAATAGAGGAAAAGGAGGAGGAAGGAGGAAGAAGAAGAGGAAAAAGAAGAAGAAATGAGGGCGGAAGGAAGGATAGGAGGGCAAGATGAAGAGGAGGAGGATGAAAGAGGCTAAGAAGAAGAAGGAGGAGGAGGAGTAAAACAAAAGAAGAAGTAGAAGAAGGCAGGAAGGAAGGAGAAGGAGGAAGAAGAAGAAGGTCGTTTTCTTGATGTACCTATGATTCTCTAAGTTTTTTCCAGTTGGTTCTTGTTTTGTCTGAGGTGTGAGTTGGCAAGTGATTTAGAAAGTGCTTTGTGTGTGTGTGTGTGTGTGTATGGGTGTGTACTGTGTATGAATGAGCTCAAGTATGTATGGGTGGGTATTTGTGTGTGTGAGCGTGTGGTAGAGGGAGGAGGGTGGCTAGTGTGTGTGTATGTGCTTGTATTTGTATGTGTGTGTGTGTGTGTATATGTATGTATTTGTGTGTCTAGGTGTGTGTTAGAGGGAGATTTAGGGTAGTGTGTTTGTGTTTGTATTTTTGTGTATGCGTGTGTTAGGGGGGTTAGTGTGTGTGTTTGTATGTGTGTTTGCGCATGTGAGAAATATAGGGTGTGGCGGTTGGGGAGGGGGTGGGGGACTTTGTGCCTGTATGTGTGCGTGTGTTTGTACTTGTGAGTGTGTGTGTGAATGGGTTCGAGTACGTATTAATGTTTTTGTTTGTGCGTGTGTGTGTTTGAGTGTGGTTTTCAGCTTCTGTGTGTATTATTTAGAATTAATAAGTGTATGTTTGTATTTGATTCTATGATAAGGCGCCTGGGTGAGTGTGTGTGGTTTTGAGTGTTAATTTGAGTGTGTGTGTGTGTATATGGGTATGTGTGCGTGTGTGTGTGTGTGTGTGTGTGTGTGTATGTATGGGTGTCTGTGTGTGTGTGTGTGTGTGGTAGGGCGTGTGTGTGTTGACTGTTGTGTGTGAGTGCGAATAACTTCCTCATTGAGAAAATACCCCTTTCCATGCGTAATATAAACATATATTGGAGAATATTCACCCATGAACCCATTTATGTATACAGGTATATAGATAGTTTTATCACAAACCCAACAAATACAGTACGCGCACACATAGAAAAAACACACCCCCATCAGCGTACGCAAAGCCCACATCACATACACACCCATGAAACACAACCCCACATACATTGATCACGATTTATATTCACACACACACACACACACACACACACACACACACACACACACTCATCAAAGGAAAAAAAAAACAGAAAAAAAAATACACACACATGAAACACAACCCCCCATACATTCATCACGATTTTAATTCATATCAAATATCAAAGGGAACAGAAAGGGCATTGGGTTATTGTGAAGTAATGTATATATATATATATGATAGAGAGGCATTAATTGTCAGGGGAATAGGGGGGTAGGCTCATCATTTACCCATTTAGTATATAATAAAATAATATATATATACATATATATATATATATATATTTATATATATATATATATATCTATATATATATATATATATATATATATATATATATATATATACTATATATATATATATATATATATATTTATATATATATATATATATATATATATATATAATATATATATATATACTGTATATACTGTACAGGGTGTCCCGCGAGTTTTGTAAAATACTTCCAGAGATGAAAGATTAAGTAATTCTAAGTAAAAACTGTTATATACGTATAGGCTTTTGGGAGCATTGTTTTGTAGTTATTGAACTTTAAAGTTGGCATTTTGGTGTTTTTTGTAATATCTAACCCTGTTTTTCTTCAATAAGATGAGGGTAGGAAAATAAAACAATAAAAGTGTATTATGAAGCATGATATCAATACTTCAAACTGAATAGTACAAGAAACCAACAAAACTTAATTTTAAGCTCATCATCAAGGAAAGAAGGAGCTACAGAGGATTATATTGGTGTTTTCTGTCAGTTTAAACCCATTTTCCGAGTAATGAAAATTAATAGCGATAACGTTAAATGCTTTATGACGGTGCATGGTATCAATACTTAATGAAAACACAAAAACAACTCTGTAGCTCCTTTCTTCTGTCCGTGATGATGAGCTTAAAATTAAGTTTTGTTGGTTTCTTATAATATTCAACTCCATGTCAAGGGAATATGAAGTACGATGTAGGGAAGTTTTTGGTGTCAGTTTGAAGTATTGATATCATGCTTCATAATACACTTTATTGTTTTATTTTCCTATCCTCATCTTATTGAAGAAAAACAGGGTTAGAAATTACAAAAAACACCAAAATGCCGACTTTAAGGGTCCATAACTACAAAACAATGCCCCAAAAAGCCTATGTGTATATAACAGTTTTTACTTAGAATGATTTAATCTTTCATCTCTGGAAGTATTTGACAAAACTCGCGGGACACCCTGTATACACACACTACCACCATACACCACACATAACCACCACACACACACCACACACACACACACACACACACACCACCACCACCACCACCACCACTACCATCACCACACACACACACACACACACACATACACACATGACAGGACAACACGAGTGCTGCTCAATTCCTGTAAACTACAAATAGGTAAATACACACACACACCACCACTACTACCATCACCACACACACACACACACACACCTCATTCTATATTGACCTAACTAACTAAAGCATCCGCCACATCAAAATTCATGAATTCGCTCCCCGTATCACCACCATTTGGGGAGCCTGTTTTTATTCCCATCCATTTGGGGCTTTTCGTATGTATAGTAGTGACGATAGTAATGCATCATACATACTTAGTGCTAACCAAAGTATACTCTCTCTCTCTCTCTTGTTTTTATATTTATTTGTTACTGTACTAAGGCATCTAGAGTCTTGTATAGGAGGTAGAGACAGATTAATATGAAAGGTGCATGAATTCGTCAACAACAAAAGACCTCCACGGCGCCCGTTTTGGTGGTCGTTTCGCTCTTCCGTAATTTCGCGCTTTCGTACTGGCAGTTCCCCCCAAATTAGTACGAAATAGCGGGGATTTACATATACATAAGAGATACCTTCAAGATACATTTGTACATTTTCGATAGAAAAATATCCCGGCCAAAGGCCGGTTCCTCTTAGATTGCAGGCTCGCTTTCGCTCGCCAGGAAACATTTTTTTTGTTTTTTTTGTTTTTTAAGAGACAATGAACGGAGGAAGGAAAAACACAGATAAAACAAAAAGGTCCATGTGCCTAAAGGCATCCTCCATTCATAAAATGTTTGTAACAACTGGATTTAAACATTTGTAGATTGTAAGTTTGTGGAAAGCAATTCGAGGGAAGTGAATTCCAAAGAGTAGTAGCTCTGGGGATAAATTAATTCTGATAAGCAGAAGTTCTGCATTGTGGAGGAGAAAGTGTAAATTCATGGGCGCTCTCAGCTGCCCTAGTTCTACGGGGAACGATGTGGAGAGGCGGCACAATTGAAGCAAGTTCCTCGGAACAATTGCTGTGAAAATATCTGTAGAATAATGCAAGGGATGCAACGTTTCTTCGTATGGATAATGTAGGAAGGTCCTGTGTGATTGCAGGGTTATTGATTAATCTAATAGCTTTATTTTGAATTTTGTCCAACTGCCTCAATGCAACCACTCCACTTCCACCCCACAGAGGTGAACAGTAATCCATCTGAGAACGCACATGACTTTTATATATCACGGCCAACTGCTCGTCAGTGAAGAATTCTCGAACTCTGTACAGGAGTCCCAGTTTTTTAGAGGCATTCTTAGCAATGCTTCTAACATAATGTGTCCAGCTCAAGTTAGTAGTTAATGTTACACCGAGAATGTCAATACTAGGGGAAGTGGGAATATTTACATCATTAAAAAATATATGGGAGTCAGTGAGATTCTGTCGGTTAGAAAATTGAATGTATTTGGTTTTCTGTGCATTAAAGGAAACTAGATTATTTTGTCCCCATCCATTAATTCTAGAAAGGTCCTGGTTCAGAGAAATTGCAGTGTTTATTTTTGAATTTATAAGATCGGGTTGGGTGAAAGAATTGGTAAATGTGAAGGAACTGTGGAGTGTTGAGTCATCTGCGTAGGAATGTATTGGATTATGAGTGGTAGATATGAGATCATTGATATGAATGAGGAACAGAATTGGGGCCAAAACTGATCCCTGGGGAACACCAGCATTTATTGAGTGAAATTGAGAATAAAGGCCATCTACCATTACACATATTTTTCTGTTATGAAGATAAGAAGAAATTAGTGGAACTAATGATGCAAGGCCGTAGTGTGACATCTTCGACAATAAGGATTGATGCCAGACTCTATCAAATGCCTTTGATATATCCAGTGCTATTGTATGTGTTTCACCATGTTGGTCTGTAGCTTGGTTGATTTGATGCGTAAGAAGGCAAAGCATGTCTGCAGTTGATCGACATCGTCTAAAACCATATTGCCTATCACTGATTAATTTATTATTCTCAAGATGCTTAATTATGTGATTATTTAATATAATTTCAAAGACTTTACCAAGAGTGGAAGTTATAGCTATTGGTCTGTAGTTTGATGGATCTGAAGAGGCACCTTTTTTAGGAACTGGATGGATGTTTTCTTCTTTCCAGGGTACTGGGAAGCATGAGGTATGAGTACACAGACGGAAATTTTGCCAATACAGGAGCGAGCACCAAGGAGCAATTCTTAAGTACTATTGGAGGAATTTCATCTGGACCAGGAGCCTTATCTACTGAGAGATTCTGCAAAATAGTTTTGACATGTCTGGTGTGGATCTTAAGTGAGGGAATTTCAGGCGAATTAAAATTAAGTACAGGGACATCTTGATTTATTTCATCTAAGGTTGAGTTGGTGGAGAAAATATCCGCAAGAAGGTTAGCTTTACCTCGTGGGTCACTTACAAGATTGCCAGTCGGAGATTTTAATGGTGGAATGGATGAAGCAGTAGTGAAGTTGGATTTAAATGAGTTAAGAGTAGACCAAAATATTTTGTTATCATTTGGATTATTTAGAAGTTTATTTGCCTGCTTGTGGAGAAAGTTTGATTTAGTTAGGTTTAATACAGTTTTGGCATGATTTCTGATGTTTCTAAAGTAATTAAAGGCTTCATGAGTTTTTGATCTTGTGTATGCATTGTAGGCTATTGCTTTTTGTTCAGTTACTCTAGCACAATTATGGTCAAACCATTTAGGTGAATTAGATCTTTTACTGTACTTTTGATGAGGAATAAAAGTTTCCATTCCAATTTTTACAAAATCTTGTATGTGGCTCAAGGTGGAGTGTGCATCATTAGAAAAGAAAGAGGTCCAGGAAATATCAATAAAGAAACCTTGAAGACCCTCCCAGTCTGCCCTATCGTAATGCCATTTAGTCACCAAAACAGGTTCAGAGTGGGAAGGTGTGGTAGGTGATAGACAGCTGGCCTGTATCAGACAGTGATCAGAAGATCCAAGCGGGGACCTCACTGTAACATCATAATTTTCTGAATTGGTTGTTAAAAATAAGTCCAGTAGGTGGGAATTATGATTAGGATTATCTGGTACACGGGTGGGTTGGTTGACTAGTTGAGTGAGATTAAATGAGTCTGCAAATAGCTCACATTCAAGACCAGCATCATCAGTCCTGGCTGAATTAGTGAGCCATTCAACATTATGGACATTAAAATCACCCAACACAGTGATTTCAGAAGAAGCATTTAAGTTGAGGACACTGAGTTGTGAGGACAGAGAATCAAAAAGACTTTGCTCTGGAGGAGTATTTGGGGAACGGTAGATGCAACATATGTATTTATATTTACCATCAGAAATTAATTTGTATATAGAATAATCAAAATAGGGACAATTGAAACTAGTAACCTCCTCCAGGGCAATTTCAGATTTTGCGAAGCAACATACACCTCCTTTAGGTCTGAAATTTTGGAGCAGTTGATAACCTGGAAAATTAAATCTAGACGTGTCAGATGTGGATGTTACTTGAGTCTCTGTCAAAAAAAGGAGAGTAGGGGATTCTGCTTGAAGAAATTGGTGTACAGAATTGATGTTAGAGTGAAGTCCCCTTATATTGCTAAAGAAAAAGCTGCACCGACGAGCAGCTTTGGGACGTTGCAATGCTCTTGACACAGTCGCATGATGACGACCGGGAGGGCCCTGTGTCAATGACCCAACCCTGCCGGGGGTGGATATCCGAGGGACCACCAGGTTTGCTCTTAACAATTGTACTGCCATATTTATTGGGTAAGGTGTATGGTGTTACATGTATGATATGTAGTGGGAAGAGTAGTGTTTTATGGATAGAGGATAGCAATGTAGGGCAATGTCGTGAAGTTGGATGTGTATGTTATATAAAGAGGGTTTTCCTGATACCCCTGATGTGTGAAGCAGAAAGATATGTATCCAGCTACCAAGGCCTGGGAGAGAAAATGGAATTCAGGCTATTCCCTGACAGCCATCAGGGAAAAAACACCTAAAAGACACGAAAAGTCTGAATATTGACTAAGAAATGGGCCGAAAGGTCTTATAATTGCCAAACTAGTGGGCCGAACGTCATATAATCTGAAAGCTAATGGGGCTGAACATGAGGAAGAAGGGGGACCAGAAAAACGACCCATCTCCCCTTGAGGCAACACTTCACTTTGTTAACCCTTTGAGGATCTAATACGCATTTTGTAGATTATATTTTGGTTAGCATTAGATGATTTTGTGTAATTTAGGAAGGATATTTATGAATGAAAGTGGTAAGCACTAATGGTAATTAATTTTGTTTATTTATTGTATTTTGGTTATCATTAAACAATGTTGTGCAATTTAGGAAGGATATTTAGTAATCAAAGGGGTAAGTAGTATCTTAATTAACTCTTTAGCCTAGCATAACTTAGTTTACGAGTGCTCAGAAATGGGCTGGAAGAAAAACTTTGCCCCCTCCCCCCCCTCCCCCCCCCCCCCTCCCCCCCCCCCCCCCCCCTCATCGCCCCCCACGCCCATGATTCTCGGCTATAATGCACCGCCCACAGAATGATATCGACCCTATCCACTTACTTCTCCTTGGGACATTACGAGACCAGTGAAAGGGGTGAGGGTTTAATTTTTCTGGGCCCCCTTCTCCCTCAGGCTTAGCCCCATTCGTTTTCAGACTGTAATACATTTGCCCCATTCGTTTTGCGATTTTAAGAAGTTTCGCCCCATTTCCTTGTCAATATTAAGACCTTTCGTGCTATTTAGGTGTCGATATTTGTCCAGGTGAACGATAGTGAGCCTGTAATTTTGGAAGAACCGGCCTTCGGCAGGGCCATTTACCGAAAAATATACAAACTAATCTAGAATGGGGATCTACTGGATGTGTTTTTTTAGGTTTAATGGATGGAGGTCTAGGGAGGAAACTAGAAAATTAATAAATACATAACAAAATCGACCTAAAATTGAACCATCTTCTCTTACTATGGTTTGTGAGTGTACGAGTGGTCGGAAATGGATTGGAAGACAAACGTTGCCCCCCTCCCCCCCCCTGCCCATGATTTTCGGTTATAATGCACCGCCGCCCAGAACGAGATCGACCCTATCCACTCTTCGGGAACTTGCGAGACCAGCTTAATTCCCACCATAAGTTCCACATGAAAAATATTATGAGCCATTTTCGATCAGCTGGCGTCTTTGTTATTTCGCTCCCACCGCAAGATCATTGTTTGTCGCTAAATTTCCAGGTCCGCAAACGAAGTGAAGGACCTCTAGGGCTTACCCATGTCGTTGTTCGTTTTTTTCTTATTGTTAGGGCGACGCTTATTGAAAATTGCTACATCTCTGATATTGCTGAAATTCATTTAATGATTGTTCGCATGCATATACTCTGAACTTTCCTCTAGGCCGCAACAGTGTCTTTTTGAGTATGTTAGTATATTTGTATCCCTCTAGCGCCCCCCCCCCCCCCCTTCCCTTCCACCCCAATCTTGGGACTATGGAGATGGTTGTTCTATAACAGGAATTGTAGCGAAAAATGAAATGAAACAAAAAATGTGCACAGTGGAATATGTGATCCCTCTATATTGTATTATCAATATACATTCCTCTCACGATAATGGAATTAATAGTGAACCCTCACAGGGTGCCGGTACCTCGGCTTATAAAGTTATATTTTAATATCAGACATACCTAAATGCATAGCCCAATTTAACTTAAAATTCTTCCTACCCTTCTTGTAGATTTAAAATAAGTTGCATTACCCACTCCTTGGAAAATTACGAGACCAAGATAATTCGCTCCATAAGTTTCAATATAGGAAGATGGCCCATTATTGATCAGATGGTGTGATTTTATATCTTACTACAGCAGCCTTCAGATGGTTTTAGTATAATATGTATATGTATTGTTACTTTTAAAGGCCCTTTCATTAACCTATTCTAACCTAAACTAATATAAAATCTCACCCATCTTAATCCTATCTAACGTAGCCTATCATATACCTATATATATATATATATATATATATATATATATATATATATATATATATATATATATATATGTGTGTGTGTACAAAAACCCTAGGCCTACCTCTTCTACACTTCCCCATACCTCACACTCTCCTCTCTCATCATCGTATAACTTCATCCAGATCTGCTATAATAACTTCTGCTCTCCAGTAAGTTCAAGTCTCAAGTCTCAAGTCGCATGTTCAAGTCTCAGGTTCATGTTCAAGTCTCAAGTCTCAAGTAAGTTCAAGTAAGTTCACCCAACACCCTTTCCATAACCCTCCTTCTCTTTTCCACCCTAGCTTTTCTCATTCCTCCTTTTCATCCCCCTCGCTAACACCTTCAATCGGTTAGTTCGCTCCCAGTTTATTTCACCCACAGTCACATTCTTCACATTTCCTTTTTTTTTGTTACATTCCTTTCATTTCCTCTTTTGTCATATTTTGTTCATGTCTTCTGTTTGTCATATTCTTTAACATTTCCTCTTTTGTAATATTTCCTCCTGTCATATTCTTCTTATTTCCTATGTTGTCATATTCTTGTAATTTCCTCTGTTGTCATATTCTTTATATTTCCTCTTTTGTCATATTCTTCCCATTTCCTTTTGCGTCACATTCTTCGCATTTCCTCTTTTGTCATATTCTTTTCATTTACTCTTTTGTCATATTCTTCCCATTTCCTCTTGTGTCACATGCTTTACATTTCCTCTTTTGTCATATTCTGCACAATTCCTCTTTTGTCATATTCTGCACATTTCCTCTTTAGTCATATTCCTCCCATTTCCTCTTTTGTCATATTCCTCGTATTTCCTACTTTTTTCTTTTCTCCGTATTTCCTCTTGTTTCCTATTTTGTCACATTCTTCCCATTCCCTCTTTTATTCTTTGTAAGAACCTGTAGAAATCAAGTTACCTCCCTTTTTTAACCCTCTGAAGATTATGACGCATTTTGACAGTATGTTCTGGCTATCATTAGACGATTATATACAGTTTAAGAAGGATCTGTGGGAATTATAAGGGTAAACACAATCTCAATTAACCCTCTGACTTCCATATGCCCTTCCTAATCTGAATAAAATCGTCTAATAATAGCCAGAAAACATAAAATAATTGCGTATCGGATCTAGATATGGTTAAGCCTCTGACTCTCATAGAGGTTACCAAAGCTGTATACAAAACAAAATATTAAATGCCAGAAAAAAAGGAAAAGATGTCATGTTCTTTTCCTTTCAATAGCTCTCTCTCTCTCTCTCTCTCTCTCTTTAGTGGAGTACCTCAGGGATCGGTCCTGGGGTCAGTTTTGTTTCTAATCTATATAAATTACATCGATGTTGAACTAAATTATAGGTTTGAGTCCCGGAGGGTAGAATGAAAACCTAATATTTAGTAGTGGCCCCGAAATCATTGACAATATGCCTATTAATATAATAGCCTCCTTTCAAGCGCCCATGGGTAGCCAGTTTGAAACTCCTGCCACGGGGAAAAAGGAGTACTACATCATAAGTGTAACGCTACTTCGCTTATGGAATCGTCTTATGATTGGGGTACTCACTACAAAAAAACTTCGTAAAAAATTAAAGAGAAAAAATAGCTTTCCATCTCGTAGATTTTTTGTGCGTCGATTCTCGCCCAGACCGTGGCCACCGAGACGCCATTCTTCTTTCACTGACATAGTAAGACTAAACTCAAGACATCAAACGAATGGGAAGGGGATGGAAGGGAGGGCCCAACATCTTCAATGATTTCGGGGCCACTGCTAAATATTAGGTTTTCATTCTTCCCTCCGGGACTCAAACCTATAATTTATTAGTGGCCCCTCCATCATTGACGATATGCCTGATATCTCAAGACTGGAGGGGGACATTCGTAATATTATCAAACCACTAATAATACCATAGGTAGAGACAAATAATCGCACAGCAAATTTGAGTTCTTTATTGTTTACATACAATATAGTTATACAACATATAAAAGGATAGAAAGCAGTGCGTTACTTCGAAGAAGATCTGCTTTATACATATGATAAGATTCTCATCTCGAGATTCATAAACTTTTTGTCAGGGAACAAAATTCTATTCCTGATAAACATATCTTTTGTCCTTAAACTTATTTGTACATGTTATATAATTTGTACATATTGACTATATAGTTGCAACTACTATAGGTATTTTTACATAGAAAAATATTTTAGAGCTGTAAAACCAGCTCAACTTATAAAGTATCACAGCTCGTGAACTTATCACATCATCCGGCGGAGGGACTCTCAGGGTCTTGGGGCTTACCTGCACCCCCCCCCCCCCTTTTCTTTAAGATTAAACTTAATAACTAATAGCACAATGACTCATGAGACCCTCTGTTGTAAAGCTACACAGGCTAATTTTGGCTTATCCAGGGCCACCGTCAGGTATCGCGTCAGGAATGTATGATTTGAAGCCCACAAATTAGTGTTAGCTATGTCATCAATCGAATAATTTTGTAAGAATCTAAGAGAGACAGCCCACTTTCTGATGTCATGGGCTCTGCCCACTATGCCGGGATTACTTTCCCTAATGACTTCTACGAGTCATGAGGCCAATCTTCTTCTTGTGATGCGAGTACCTGTGTTGTTGACCCATATGGCTCCTGGTTGTTGAGGTTTTGCTACCCTCATAAACTTTATTAAAGCCTGCACCGGGCACAAAATGTGATGCGTATGTCCGCGTTTAAGTGCCGGTACCGTAAATTCTGAAAATACATGATCACAGTGTTCGTTCTTTGCTACGAACGTGGGAGACTGAGCGATCCGTAAATGCTCATTCAAAATCCCAAACCTGAGGCGATTAGGTTTGTTGCTCATCGCCGCCAGCTCAGATACCCTGTTTCCTTTTGCCAAAGCAATAAGGAACACAGCCTTCTTTAGTAATGCTTCAAAGTCCGGCGCAATATTATATTTGAGAGAATGAAGCAAAGATAAAGCTTTGTCCAGCGACCAGGTAGGCATGAGCTGCTGTGGTGGTGGGCGTAGTTTGAAACATGCTCTCATGAACACTTTTTCCTCCTTCTGCGGTATGGTTAGACCGGTAAGGTCGTAAAAGGGTTTCTAATGGCAGATAAGTGATTCTTTATTGTAACTACAGACAAGCGCTTTTGCTCAAACAAATAGTCTAAGTATTTAAAGACCAAAGCAACTGATGAGTCTGATTGTGCCGTTTCTACTATCCAGGTTGTAAACAATTTCCAATGAGATTGATATTGTCGCCTGGTAGACATACTCTCCCCGTACTGAGTTAGCCATTTGGCATTTTGAATGTCCATAAGGCAAAAGTCAGCGAGGTCTCTAGGTTGCCAATTGTTTGCAAGTGGAAGTACGAGACCGGGAGTGACACCGGGTTCTCGCACCACGTTTTCAACTGGTGGTTCCACACCTGGGCCGGCCAAAGTGTCGCGATCATCGAGACTATGCCCCGGTAACCCTGTAGTTTGTGAACTACTTGACACATGAGTGAAGCGTCTGGGGGCGGAAAAAGATAGATTGAATTCCATTTGTTCCAGTCCTCCGGCAATGCGTTTGGACCCCCCGCCGCAGTTATTTCCCGGCGGGATAGGTAGAGAGGGAGTCTGTGGTTTCCCTCGGACGCAAATAGATCCACTTGTGGACGGTATGGCTCTGCAATCATCTTGTTGAAGATATTTTGCTTGAGCGCTCATTCTACTACTGTGCTCTGTCTCCGGGACAGGGCGTCTGCCCAGACATTTGGAGGTAAGATGCATGAAGATGTATGCTCAACGTTTCAGCTAGAGCAAAAATATCTTCTGACAATTCCAGCAACTTGCGAGACCTCGTTGACCCTTGCTTTTGAATGCAGTGGACTGCATTCAAGTTGTCCATCCGAAAGGCTATTGATTTTCCCTGTAAAGAAGAGCCGTGATTTTGGAGGAAAAACAAAGGGGCTAGAAGTTCTTGTTTGTTGATATGAAAGTTCTCGTCTTTGGACCATAGACCTTGACCTTGGTGGCCTAGGTTCGACTGATATCCCCAGCCTATTGCCCCTGAAGCATCCGTGTCTACCCATACCGTAGGTGGGGGAGAAACCCACGTCATTATTGAGTGCAATGTTTCCTTCCTTGCCCAGACCGACAGTAAGTTGTGAATTAATGGGGGGATAGGCCATAATTTTCCCTCCAGTAGGAGTGGGAAACATTTGTTGCCTTCCATGATTAATCTCTTTACTTTCAACCGGCCCAACTTCACAGTTAATTGAATCCAGTTGAGAGCCCGACCAGGGACTCCCACATCTTCCTCGTCGTGTTCAGACTGTGGAGAAATGCGAACAATTTCCTGCGAAATCTGTCTCGGTTGTCCACACTCTGACTGAGAGTAAGGTTGGCTGTGTCCCAGACCAGCCCTATCCTCTGAATTACCTGTGTGGGAACAATGTTTGACTTTACCAGGTTGACCTTGAACCCTAAGGTTTGTACATGATTTATTACTTGATTGACATGGATACGGCATAAACTCTCTGACTCCGCCGCTACTAGCCAGTCATCTAGGTACCACAACACCTTGATCCCCTGAGCTAACATTGGCATAAGTGCCTGCCAGACTAATTTTGTGAATATTCTTCGTGCCAAATTTAAACCGAAAGGCATTCTCTGAAAGACATAAGTCTCTTGCCTTACCCTCAAGGCGAGGAATTTTTTAAACCTCCTGTTTATCGGGACATGCCAATAGGCGTCGGTCAGGTCTAGTGAACACTTCCAGCCTAGCGGCGGGAGGGTGAGTCTGATTTGATTCACTGTGAGCATCCTGAAGATTGAATTGTGAATGTAAGTGTTCAGACACGAGAGATCCACTACTGGTCGCATCTGCACACTGTCCCTCTTTGGCACAAGAAATAGTCTGGACGTCAAAACATGGCAAGTTGAGTCTACCGGGACAATGACCTGCTTGGTGATCATTTCCTGAACTAGTGACTCAACCTCTAAAGAAACATGGTTGACTTCTAGAGCTTGACGTAAACGAGGTCGCCGAAGCCACCGCCAGGTGATTCCCTTGCGTGCCACTGTCAGCGCCCATGTTCGCCGGGGCCAGGCCCTGTGACATGCTTGAAACGACCCCGTCACTAGACTGGGGTTGTCCGGCAGAACTACCCTCGAATCCAACTCGCCTGCGGTAGGCCCCGGGAGAGAGAGAGAGTTTTATTGACTAGTTTTTTGTTAGTGCTGGGGTAGAGGTAGACGGCGGGCTAGGTTTGGCAGATGTCGTTCCCTGATTTGGTTTATGTTGTGACTTATTCTTGTTCCACTTACCTTGAGGTTTACCTTGTTTCTGCTTTTGCTGAGTACCTCCCTGCTGTGGGGAAGACCGGGAGTCCTGAAAGGACTGCTTAGCATAGTTAGCAATAGGCTTCCCTCCAGTCTTTTGTTTGGAGTATGGTTTCTTGATCGAGTCCTTCTTAGGCTGGGAGGTACTCTGCGTCAAGCTGCCTACCAAATTGTAAACTGCTTTCCATGTATCTAAATTTAAGAGAGAGGCAGTTAAGACAGGGAAAAGAGTCACCCGGCGACCAATGTCCTCCGGTAATTTCTTCACCATAAACACCCTCAAGTCCTGGCGTGCTCGAACAGCCTCTAGTAAGGCTATTCTGATGTCACCTAGGGACTGGATTGAATTTTGCAAGAGCAGCCGCCGTGACAACTCCGTGGCTTGTCTTACATTTTTATTTTCAATAGCTGAAATAGTCTGTGTGAGGGACATGGCTAGTTGGCGACTTACAATATATTGGGAAAAAAGTCTATAGGCTTTGTTTCTTAGTTTAAAATCTCTATCCAAGTGAGCAGGGGGAGGAGTAGAGAATGGTTCCCTTAACTCATAGAGAGCAAGTTTGGGGGCCGAAAGAAAATAAAAAAGAGCTTGGGACACCCCTCCCGCCTTATTTATGGGGAGTGAGAACCAAGAGTGGGTTTCCTGAGGAACTTGGTGGGAGGATTAAGTTGTAATGGTAGCTGCAAACTGTTGCGCCTCAGCTTCCCAGTCTACCCACGGACCCACACCTACCTGTCCCACCTGCAAGAATGGACTGTGTGTTTGATCTAGCGCCAGAATTGTGTCCAATTCCGGCGTCAATGCGCTTAGAGCTTTCATATCATTACCGCCGTCAGATTTTGTCCAGTCGGCAAAAAGTCTTGCAGATGAGGCAGGGGGCAAAGCCGGAGTTGACGAATACACAAAGAAATCAGGAGTATAGACATTCGGTATAGCCTTAATAGTAACATCCAACAACCTTCCCTGCATATCCTTTGCCCTCAGTTTCTTGCTTTTGCTAACCTCTATGGTCCAGTCACTCGGGACCGGAATCTCCCCCGATATTGTCGTCTGTGCCATGTGAACGTTCTTGGCTATAGCCGGAACCCATGAACAGTCAGGCCCGCATAGAAGTGGCATAGGGCCTTTTCTATGTGGAATTTTGTCTAGGGGAGGAGGTGTAATATGTGTGATAACTCGGACATTTGTAGTTGTCAAGGCGGCGGACATTGTTGTGTCACTTGCCGAGGTGGTCGTTTGATTGACGTTAAGAGGGCGCATGGTAGTACTGGGAGGTTGAACTCCAATAGGTTGTAAGGGCCTCACTGTCGATTCAATCGGGGGAGCTACCGGCGGAGGAGTGGGAGGGACCTGAGAACTAGGGATATGATTATTGTCTCATTACTTTATGCAAGATATCATTAAGGTCACCTGTTGTCACATATTTATTCTGAGATCCCCGAGAAGACTCTGAACCCGCCTCAGAGCCTTCCTCGTTCACTGGTTGTCCTGAGAATATTTCGAGTTCCTCTAATTCCTCCGGGACTTCCGCAACCTCCGGCACTTCCTCAACCTCCGGCGTTTCCTGCCTTTGTTCTACTACCGGCTCATTCAAAGGCCACACTAAGTCAGGGACTGACGAGGGAATATTATCATTACCCCTCTGTCTGTCCTGGCCCTGAAACATAGACTGTGCCTGTGATGGCTCCGACTGTCTCCAAACACCCCTGTTAAGCACGGCAGGAGGTTGGGAGTCCGGTATAATACTAGCCTGAGAATTGTCATAATGCTGTACGGTACATGGTATATAACCCCTATATTGTTCCGCCAGCACCCGTTGTGACACTATCGGTGGTCCCGTACGTGGTGCGGCAAGATTTACCTTAGGTATAGCAAAGATTGTATTTTGTGGTTCACTAATAGTTTCTTTGAGCCCTTCCCTGGGATTCGACTCGTCTCCTCAGTCCCCATCTCCGAGTTTCCTGATTGGACAGACATGGAGGCAGAGGTGGAGGAAAGTGGCCGCGCAGCCGGCATAGGCTGGCACCGCGACAGTGTCTCATCCTTGCGGGAACTTTTATGTCCACTTACTGATTTCGGGATCGATGTCACAGAGTTTTCCCGCCTTCTCTTACTAGACTTCGCTGCTGATTCTATTGAAGACTGGCGTTCTCGTCTACGAGACGACCTAGACCTGGACCTCGGCGAAGGAGATTGGCCTCGTTTGCGGCGGCGGGGGGAGGGGGGGGGGGTTGCCTCGTCGCTGTCGCTACTCTCGCTACTACTAACTAACTTCTTAGACAAAGCTTTAGTTTTAGTTTTTGATTTGGGAGTCGACCTAGCCGGCGTTGCTTTTAACGCTGGAGATTTAATCACTAGATGGTCCCACAGTGCTTCGTCATCACAAATTAATGCCTTATGGGCCACATCTTTTGCATAGACATTAAAGATAGTCTTAATCTCTTTAAGGGCTACAAGGCACGAATGATCCCTCTTCTCAAACACATTTGACCGGAGTTCTGAGCAAACGGCGCACTTCTTCGATATCCAAAGTCCCCTTGATCTATCGAGGCACTTTACACATCTGATGCAATGTTTATGAGCAAAAACCGGAAGAAGAGGGCAGTTAGTTGTAGCGCACAGAGTAAACAGAGGCATGATGGAGCGAAAAAAAAAAAAAGCTGTGATCGGCTCCCTCACCTGCTGCCTGTGCTGCTACTGGAGTGAAGAAATCTGGAAATTGAAAATTTCCAGGAATCAGTGCTCATAAGGATAACCTGAGAGGTGTTATCACATCCTATCCTTCAAGTCCGCCGGAAAATTAGCTATAGCGCACTGCTACTCTAACCTTCCGCTGTACTTGTCCTAGGAAAACTTAATTTCCTATTGAACTGCTTACCTGTGACAAAGTGCCACTGGCCCAAATAACCCGTAATAACTATCTATTGACTATGGTCTAGATAGAAATAATCCCACTAGACTGTTGCGCCGGGCGAGGAAAGTCATGCCGTGCTAGGCTATCGGTTTGGGCGAGTTCGCTCGGCGGGCCGAGATTGCTCCCTTAGGAATTTCGCATTTCCGCCGGAAGGTTCATGGTACTGCACACCACGCCAGGATTTTTTGGCTCAGTCCTTTCACGTACGAGGCGGAAGGCAACGAACCAAAAACATTGGAAGAGTCGACTTATTTGTGAAAGTCAGATCCCCCCAAAACACCCCCCACACCATCATCAGGATGTCTCCTGACTCCCTGTTTACATGTTAAATATACATACATATATAAACGAGGGAATAATAGCATAATAATAATATTTATTAATTAATACCAAACCCCTATACCCTACGGAGACCCCTAATGAGGCTGGCCACGAGGCTTGAAGTAATCATACACCTTGTAGTTTACCTTACCTCCTGAAGACACTGCTGCGACATCTGGTGTGGAGGCCCCACAAGAGGGGCAAAGCAGGCTCGAACCATGGAATGTCCCACACCACGTGTGATAACTCTTAGACCAGGGCGTCTGCTACAATAATAAAAAAAAAGCAACTGCCTCATATAAACGGTCAGAAGCCTATTCTTGCGGATATATGAGCCTCCTAACTAGTAGCTGATAGCAACTCTAAGGCGCATAAAACATAAACAAAAAAACATGCGGCGCAGATCCTGGATGATTGAAGGCGCCTGCACAATAGTACCCTAATTTAACACTTCCCTGCAGGCATACAAATGGGGTAGCCTGTGCTAGCTAGTCTAAACCTGTTCAATACAACTCAGATAAATACAAATGAGCAAGGACTCACTAGAAGCGAGCGAACGAAGAATGTGGCAGAGCACAGGCGCGCACGTCCAATTGGGATGAGCGCGGCGAAGGGAAGGAAGAATGGCGTCTCGGTTGCCAAAGTCTGGGCGAGAATCCACGCACAAGAAATCCACGAGATGGAAAGCTATAGCAAAACAAGCTTTGGGAGTTTCAAACTGGCTACCCACGGGCGCTTGAAAGGAGGCTATTATATTAATAGGCATATCGTCAATGATGGAGGGGCCACTAATAAATAATACTATCTCCAAGTTCGCTGATGACACAAAGATAGGAAAATCAGTATTAACCGAAAAAGACAGAAATAAACTGCAATCTGATTTAAATAAAATAGTAGAGTGGTCGGAAAAATGGCAGATGCCATTCAATGTTGACAAATGCCAGGTCTTGCAAATAAGTAATAAACACAGAAAAGTATGAATACAAGATGAAAGACCAGCCAATCAAAACATGTGCATTAGTTAAAGACCTGGGGGTTCTTATATCTGAAAACCTAAAGACCTCAGATCAATGTGCAGCAGCTGCGACTAAGGCCAATCGAGCATTGTGATATATTAAGAGAAACTTTACTAATAAAAATGAGAACATTATAGTACCTTTATTTAAAAGCATAGTGAGGCCCCATCTTGAATATGGTGTGCAATTTTGGTCTCCTTATCTGAGCAAGGACATTGGGAAGCTCGAGTCGGTGCAGCGTAGAGCGACAACGTTGATTCCGTCAATAAGAAATAAATCTTATCATGAAAGACTAAAAAAAAAAAAAAAAAAAACTTTAGAAAAGAAGATTGCGAGGTCAATTAATCAAGTGTTTCAAGATACTAAAGAGATTTGACAAAATTGATGTAGATTCACTTTTCAAAATAGATAATAGTTCATTAACTCGGGGAAATGGAATGAAATTAATAACCAGGAGAGCGAATCTCGATGTCACAAAGCACTTCTTCACCTACAGTGTGGTCATCGAGTGGAACAAATTGCCTGAGAAAGTGGTACAATGTAAGACAATTGACACATTCATAAGAAGTCTAGACATTCATTTTGAGGAGGTGAGAATAATATAGGTAAAAAAAAAAAAAAAATTAAGCATCAGTAGTATATAATATTTCGCATCTTCGTTCTTTACTATACATTTCCCAGTATAAGTTTTTCTCATTCTGCTGGGGGACTTCTTCTCCCAACTTAATTTCATGTCGACCAACGGTCGGAGGGAGAGGTGGGTTGGGAGAGAGCCTTCTTCTTTGCTATCCTTGCCTTCCACTTTGTAGAAAATTCTATTTTTGCATTAAGTCCGGACTACCTAGTAGGGACCGCAAGGTCTGTGTATCTTTGTAACTCTATGTAACTCTCTCTACCCCATTCCTACCCTCTATCCCCCATTGTCTTCTTCCTTCTCACCCCTGTTACGTCCTGGGATATATAAACACTGGGCTCTTTCTATTGGACTAGGTATGCGGCAACAAGCAACAACGGAAAACGCTAGATCCAACCCTTATCTATAAACCCAGGCAACAAACCACCCTAAACCGTCAAGAGTCCTGCCTGGACAACGAGGTATCCTATGACTCGGTTACAGGGTGCACGCACTATAGACTGCTGATAGTCAAGCAGGCTATATAAAAGATCACACAATTAAGTTGACTTAAAGCTTCAAGGAAAAGATAGATAACGGAATTAAATTGCAGAAACAATTTAATAACAAACTAGAAGAAAGTACATTTAACGTTACGTTAATTAACCCTTATTTAGCGGCGAGCAACATAAGTCGAGTTAAATAAAGCTGGACTATGTGGCGGCGCTCGACATAGGTCGAGTGGCAATTTCAGCACGTAATGTGGCTGAGAGAGAGAGACAAGTGGTGGCAGGAGACTAGCGAGCGTATGACTGCTCCAGACCACCGCGGCGAACCTACTGACACAAATCTCAGCTCCCTCCTCCCTCTCTCACTCGCTACATACTCAATTATGTACTGAAAGTACCGAATTACCTGCTTTTTGCACTCGCGTTGCACGGTTATTGCAAGAAAACTATCCATCATACAAGGATCGTTATGGTGTCATTCGAAAGCTCTGTTTATGCCCTTTCAGGGATAGGTACTTGTTTTACGTTCTGGGTCTTATTTAGGCATGAAAATGATCACGTAAACAGCCCTATTTTGGCTAAAAACACCCCGCTGTGCGGTACACATAAATAAACCGCATAGGCCGCTCGTAAGGTGTTAATACAACTAATCATCCCCGAGTGAAAGAAGGTGAAAGCAAACAGTCCTCAAAACATCGTACAGGTAGACAAGATGCAGGTTTCTAAACTGCATGCGGCTACTGTAGGATCTGATGCTTAGCAAAGAAAGTACGTTACAGATTTAGAGAACTCTTAACTCATAAGCAGGAATAAATACTAGTGATAGGCCATACAGTGTATAATGGCATAGGTATAATTAAATAAAGGCAGCAACTCGCAACATAACCACATACAGGTGTGCTTCTCACTCTTAGTCAGGCAAGCCTGCTCGGACAGAGTCTCTAAGCCACACCCTGACTCACAATGCTCACAAAAACGGTAAACTGTGGCACAATAACAAGCATACAGAAATAATAAACCCCTAGCTGTTAATCTGCCAGGTGGCAGAGGTCTAGCCGGAAGGATATAGACTTCGGATACCCGGGCTGAGCCACCTGCTCTAGCCTAGGGACGTTCCCAAGTCTGTGCGCCAAATTACTCTAATTGAAAGGGTGCTCTCTTGAGAGACTCAGATCGCAAGTATCTGACTCTCTCCTGGCGACCCTAAAACAAAAACAAGACGTGCTAGCACAGTGCTGAGTGGACTAGGCAAGGGCCCTCACACATCACAACACTAGACACACAGGGACACAGACAAGAAAATGCCCCCAGACTCCCACGGGTATCCTAGTAAAGTCGTGCGGGTCCACAGGACTCGCACCAGCAGACTTTACTTAAAGGATCGCAAAAAGCCTCCCCTCCGGTCTAGCCCCTGCTAACCTGACACAAGAACACACTAGCAAGCATGAAACCACCAAATATGAGACAACAAAAAAGCTTCCTAGGTCTCATTAACAATTACGTCTCTGCATAAGGCCCAAAATCCTATCTAATTATCTGAGAGCTCGTCGTTAATACAATAATAGATATAAGGTCTATCAAGGGGATGGGATAATTAAATAGATTGGTGAAGTAGTGGAAAGAAGGTATACAAAGTAAGAGAGAAAGTTTCTAAGTGGGGTTGAGAGGGATAGATATCAAGGGGGTCCGAAGGGTACGACAGTGAGGTGAGCTCTGAGTCTTGAATCTGTCTGGACCCCACCCTAGGCATGCAAAATACATCCCATGCTTGGCAACACTCAACACAGTTGCCGGGTCAAAATCCTCTACCCCGTGCGTGAGTCGAAACTAAGCCTAACGTTGCAATCAAATGCATATGGCAACGTTTTCAGGCTCGTCCCAAGCTGGCAAGCGAAGCAACTTCCCAAGCCGGTCTCTCTCTCCCGCTCGTCTCCTCCCGCCCTCACTAAACTTACATCTTATATATTATAATGAAACAATCAACTATCGAGAATAAAATATACTAAGATGCGTTGGTTAAGAATAAGGGCAGCTTCAAGCTGTGAAACAACAAAAGAATATCCCAGACATTAGTTACGTTGTCGTAGGATATATACTGTGACGCCTCCCGGCGTTAGCAGAATGGTTGCGTGGGGCATTGCAGCTCGCTAGCGCTCGCCAGGATGGGGGGATGGGCTACAGTTGTCCTAGAATGATCTGCTTTATTTCGTTAGTGTCGTGTTGCCACAGACAGTCTAGAAGTGATCTTTGATTTGGTCTGTGACCGCGCCTTATATTTTATATTCGCTATAATATAAATGTTGCTTGTGTGGGAGGCGAGCGAGAGCGGGTGAGGGAGTACACCTGGCAGCGGGGGGTGGGCTGTGACGCGGCTCGCTTGAGCGCTGACGGCGTTGGCGGCCGGGTGGTCAACTAGTCCCTTCCCGTCGCGGCCTCATGGTTTTTTACCAAGCTCAGAGCTGGCCTGACACGCGTATCATCTACATCCTTTGCAATTCTGTCCCCCATACTCGCCACTTTGCATACTATTTCTCTCTCTCGACTTCTCCTTTCTCATTCTCTAATCTTTATTAAACTCAACATCCCTTCTGGTTTCAGCATAGACGTTCACCGTCGGCCAGTCGTATTGTACGCGAAGCTCTCAGATATTTCTATGTATTAGGCTTTAATGAGGTTTGGAGAGACGGACTTTTCCGTGTGCGTCCTCTCTCGGGAAGGTTGTAGACCGGTATATGTCTCCCTGGCAGGGTGTTGAGTGATTCTGCTTAGTTATTTAAAGCTAGACTAGGGGTAAGGTTACTGTGTCGTTGTCTCCGATGTGTGCAGTGTTAGCTAAGCCCTGCACGACATCGACAGGTACTGTGGGAGCCTAGGTTGTCTTCGGGTGGGTTTACTTTGCGAGCACAGCACTGTGGTGTGAGAGGGCCATAGCCTATCCCTCACAACATAGTGCTGCCTCTTTGTGTTGACTTCTGAGGGATCGCCAGGATAGAACTAGGTACTAGAGACCTAGATTTATCAAGAGAGCATCCCCGTCATATAACGTAATCTTCATTATACCACCTTCGGACAACGTTAGGCTACGAGCCGCATGCTCGCCCATTGTTGCCCTGCCTTGATATCCCAGCTAGACTTTATTAACCGAGCAGACACTGGTTAGAGATAAGCTCCATTATTATATGTATGCCACATTATTATTCACTGCACTTTTGAACCGAGGTTGTTGTTGAGTTGCACAACCCTAGTAGGCTGTTGCGTTGTGTCATGAAGCATTTCTTTAGTTGTCGAGCATTACTACCTTTGCGCAGTCTATATTATTCGCCTGCCTATTATTACTATATGTCCTAGTATTTATTGTGACCCGTATTCTGCATTATAATTGTTCAAGATTCTTTACGAACATCTTCCCAGCATCAGACTTATTTCAGAAGTTTCCAGTTGATGTTGCAGGACTAGCATTGCACTTTCTTTAATACAGGAGTGCCAGTTATTTGAGTATCTACCGTAACGTTAATAATCACGTTACTTATCTTTTCTTTGTGTAACCTAAACGAGTAATCTTTTACTGTTTGAGAATAGGCTGTTTCATCGAGCGTCAGCCTAGTGTGTGTGCACCAGTTACCGAGTCATAGGATACCTCGTGGTCCAGGCACGACTCAGGGCGGTAATGGTGTTTTGTTTTCCAGTGTTTAAGGCAGGGGTTGGATCTAGTGTTACCGTTGTTGCATTTTGCCATTATCTAGTCCAATGTTGAAGAGCCCTGTGTCTTTGAGAACCTGGATCGTAACAAATGGCGACCTAGCTCAGGATCTTGTGAACTAAGAGATAATTGCAGGATTGTTGTGGTCATTTGTTTTATTGAGGAATATAGTGGGCACGTTAATTTTTTTGGCAAAGTAGTATAGCACTTGAGAGTCTTCAGACATTTTTGGCAAGTGAATAGTGCTACATAAGAGTTTGGGGTACTTCTTTTCTGAATATTGTGGTGAGAAATTTTTGTGAGCATCATGTCTTATACCGGGTCAGAGGAGAATGGAGACACAGTACGTAATGTCGAAACTGAGGAACAGCAGCATGATGAAAGGGTTAATCGGGTGAACTGTGAGGAGGATGCTAGGATATTTTTGCAATGGCCTGTTACTGCCGAGCGGTTGGAGGGTATGGATCGGTACGGTCTTCAATGCCTGGCCACAGCTATCGGTCATGCGGTTACTAGCAGCATGACCAAGGATAACTTGATAATGTGTGTACTGGGCAGGGTGACTGGTGAGCGAGATGGGTTGAGTGCTCAGAGCCCTTCGGCCATGCTTCCCCTACACTCGACTCCCAGCCATCCCAGTAGTTTGCCGACCCCGGGTACGCTTCCGCAGTTGGGTGGTGACTGGCAGGGTGGGTTGTCCCTGGGGGGACCACCGGTAATTTCAAACATTGTAGCACCTTCACCTCCTCAAGGGTTATCTCCAGAATTATTGTTTAAGCTCGAATTAGCTAAGCTTCAGCATCAGCAGCAATTAGAATTAGCCAAGATAGAAGAGAGAAAAACTATCAGTCAGCAGCACATAGAGCTAGCAAAAATCCAAGCTGATTTAGAGTCGACTAGGTACTGTGCCGACATGGACGTAGAGAAGTCGCGAGTAGAGACAACGGGACAGTGACTTGGGGCTGGTAACCGTGTTCATGAGCAGTCTCTCTCGCACTTATTGAAACTGGTTCCGGTGTTTGATGAGAGTGGTGTAACAGAATTTTTCACACGCTTTGAGAAGAAGTGCCAGGAACACCAGTGGCCAGAGAGTAAATGGGCAGCACTTGTATCCTCTAGATTAATAGGCAAGGGTCTTAAAGCCTACGATGCGTTGCCTACAGAGTCTTGTATTATCTATGAGGAACTCAAGGAGGCTGTCCTGAGAGCATACGAACTACAACCAGAGACGTACAGGTTGAAGTTCCGGGGTGTTACCAAGGGTCGGGAGAGCACCTTTTTGGAGCATGCCCGGGAGCGGTCCGATGCTTTTGGGAATTGGCTGAGGTCGGAGAAAGCTACTACGTTTGACGACATTAAACAGTTGGTGCTTTTAGAGCAGTTTTTCAAATGCACGGGCGGCGACCTGACGTTAAACCTTAAAGAAAAGCAACCAAAAACTCTACAGGAGGCAGCTGAGATGGCTGACCTCCGGCTATCACTAATTCGTGGGTGCGGGTTTGCCCAGCATAGTGAGGCAGGTAACAAGGGGCGTGACGCCCCACCCCCCCGAGTTAGTGATATACCTTATGCAAACAAGTACAAGAGCCATGATACCAAGACTGACCACAAGACTAGCACCGTCCCATTTAAGAAGGGGCCGGGCCCTTCCCAGTACCAAGGGAAGCCCAAAGGGGAGTTGGAGTGTTATCATTGTCATGAAAAGGGGCACTTTGCAAGAGTCTGTCCTAGCAAACCACCTACAGCAGCTGTGTCTTTGGCCTGCAACATTGGTGTGACTCCGAAGTCATCTGAGTTTGCCCGGGGCAGTTCGTCAGAGGCTGAGGCACAGCCAATGCAGAAGCACCTGGGAGGCTCGAACCCTGCTCAGGATGTTTTTTGCGACCATAGAGGGCGGGGTTGCGTGATGTGGGCGGGGCGCAAGCATGGAGTAGAGGTCTTGCGTGATACAGGTGCTTCCCAGACTCTGATGAAAAACTTGACTGGCTACCCTATAAACGCGGCTCGGGTGGTGGTGGTCTATCTATCTATCTATTGCCTGACGCCGTGATCCCCGAAGGGGTGGCCACGAACGAACCGCCCCCATGCACCTCTGCAGTCGACCCCCAACCAGCACCGCCTTCGTTCATGTAGTTCCTCACTCCATCCTTCCACCTCATATTCGGTCTACCTCTCCCCCTCTGTCCCTCCACCTCGCTCTCGTACACCCTCTTAGTCATTCTCTCGCTTTCCATACGTTCCATATGGCCGAACCATCTCAAGTTGTTCCTTTTCACACTTTCCAGCACATCTGGTGGTGGTGGTGCAGGGTATTAATGCAACTCGGTCATACCCGCTGGTGCGGTTGGAGTTGGAGGTGGATGGTGTGGCACGTGAATTGGATGTCGGGATTGTGGAGAAACTGCCAGTGGAGGGCGTCGACCTTCTTCTCGGCAACGACTTTGCAATGCCCGCTTCTGAGGTTCTACCCTTAGTCGTTGCCGAGAGGCCGGCCGACGTGAGTAGGGAAGAGCAAGAGTGGGTCGAGCGGTGCCAGACACAACCCATGGCGTGTGTTGTCACCCGAGCTCGGGCAGCTAAAGTGTCACAGCCTAGTCCTCCGTCTTCAGACCAGCGGAGGAACGATCAACATGAGGAGGCTAAAGCTGGAGTTGGTTTTAAGAGTTTTGACTCGGCGGCTCACCTGGGTGATTCAGTATTAGCACCATTACTTAATTCTGGAGTAGCCCCTGGGCCTGTCATCGAGAGTGACGAGGCTGGGCATGACGAGTCTCCACGACAGCAACGTTATGTAAATGGAGAGAGACAGAGGGAGCAGCCCAGTATCGGGGAAGGTCATGCATTGCTCCGGGAGCAGTTAGATCGCTTGGCACCCTCAGATATACGTCGGTTGCAACTAGAGGACCCTGAGCTCCAAACGTGTGCTAATGGAGCTGTAGAGCTCGACGAGGACGGCGATGCACAGCCAGGAGATTTTTTTATTTAGAAGGCATCCTCTATAGGCGTTTTCAAGACCCTAAACGTAGTTGGCAAGAGGGGTCCGGAGTAGTGGACCAGTTGGTGGTGCCACGGGAGTGCAGGGATAGCCTACTGAGGTTGGCGCATGACATACCACTGGCAGGACATCTAGGGGTGAGAAAAACGGTGGCGGCTTTAGATTTTTTTTTTTGGTGGCCGGGGTTGAAGGGGCAGGTGGTAACCTGGATAGCAAGGTGTCATACGTGCCAGAGGGTTGGAAAACCTAACCAAACAATTCCGAGAGCCCCGTTGCACCCCATTCCTGTCAGTGGACCGCCCTTCAGTAAGGTCATCATTGATATGGTCGGACCCCTACCCCCTACTAGTGCCGGTAATAAATTTCTAGTAACTATCATGGATGTGGCCACTCGTTATCCTGATGCATATCCAATGAGAAATGGCACAGCGAAAACTGTTGTCCGGAACCTGCTCTGGTATTGCTCGCGGTATGGTTACCCGCAAGAGGTGCAATCGGACCAAGGTTCTAGTGTTACATCTAATCTGTTCAAACAAACTATGATTCAGCATGGCATCAGCACTGTCGTCTCTTCTGCGTATCACCCGAAGAGTCAAGGGGTGTTGGAGAGGTGGCACGCCACGCTGAAAAGCATGCTTCGATGTTATTGCGCAGAGAACGGAAAGGATTGGGACCTTGGTCTGCCGTATGTTTTGTTCGCGGCAAGAGAAGTACCTGGAGAGAGTCTTGGTTTCAGTCCGAATGAGGTTGTTTTCGGGCATCAGGTGAGGGGCCCTCTCCACATGGTGAAGGAGATGTGGGAGGGCACTAGGCATATTGTTCTGCGAGATAAGTTGCAACCTCTTGTTCCTGAGCGCCAAGAGGAGTTGTTTACTAGGCTGTGGCAGTCCGTCCGCATGTTTGTTGCTTCTCCAGGCCTGATGTACGGGGTAGAATCCGACAGGGAGGCTGGAGACAGTGCAAGGCTCGAGTTGGTTCCCTACCGTGTGAATCCTGCTCGACAGCCTGTTGTGAAGGCGGAGCTGGACAGCGTGTGGAGAGGGGGTCTGAGGGATGAGGGATATCGTGAGTGGTCGTTGCCAGTGGCTTTGCAACCTGAGTTTGGTGGCAGAGTCCGTGTGTGTGTTGATTGCAAGAGTGTGGAAGCATTATCCCTGACAGACGCCTATCCATTACCCAGAGTTGACGACACCATAGACCGCTTCGGGGCTGCCTCGCTCGTCACGAAGGTAGAACTAGTGAAGGGTTATTGGCAGGCCCCGTTGCCGGGAAGAGCGAAGAGAAGTGCCAGTTTTGCGATGAGCTGGGCAGTTTGTCAGTGTCAGGTGTTGTTGTGCTGCCGGAACACAAGTTGGATGTGTGGCATGCTAAGGGCACTGATAATGTTTTGGCTTTGTTTGCAGGAGAACCCTCGCTGCTCAGTCAGTGTCTGTCGTGGGTGGAGGATCCGGGGTAGGCTACCACAGTATGTTGGTATAGCCTCCTGTCTTGGCTCGCGGTGTATTTTTGCGCTGGTGCTTGTTGGCTCGCGTGTGTAGCATCAGCGTAGGGTCGCAGGGCAGGAGTTGTTGGCTTTGATTACACGAAAATTAGGCTACATCTATAGTAGCCGCCAAAAACAACATTAAAATAAAGTATGAAAAATTAAATAAAAACTTTTTCTTTTTAATAATTAATTTTAAGATAATATTGTAGCTGAGTACTGAGTGCAGATGATTTTCTCTCAGTAGGCTGTGCTTCTTAAAGCTCGCTCTGGGAGCACAATGTTATGAATTAATGTATTATGTTTGGGAAGGGTGATAAGATTTTTTTATGTATAAAATTTTGTATTTTTTTTTGGAGACTGAGCTTGCATTCCATGAGTGGCAGAGTAACCACTCTGTGGCAGATTCTAGCGACATTCTGCCTGTTCAGATATGGGCTCATGGTTGAGTGTCCCATATCTTGGGGGGGGGTGTGACGCCTCCCGGCGTTAGCAGAATGGTTGCGTGGGGCATTGCAGCTCGCTAGCGCTCGCCAGGATGGGGGGATGGGCTACAGTTGTCCTAGAATTATCTGCTTTATTTCGTTAGTGTCGTGTTGCCACAGACAGTCTAGAAGTGATCTTTGTTTTGGTCTGTGACCGCGCCTTATATTTTATATTCGCTATAATATAAATGTTGCTTGTGTGGGAGGCGAGCGAGAGCGGGGGAGGGAGTACACCTGGCAGCGGGGGGTGGGCTGTGACGCGGCTCGCTTGAGCGCTGACGGCGTTAGCGGCCGGGTGGTCAACTAGTCCCTTCCCGTCGCGGCCTCATGGTTTTTTACCAAGCTCAGAGCTGGCCTGACACGCGTATCGTCTACATCCTTTGCAATTCTGTCCCCCATACTCGCCACTTTGCATACTATTTCTCTCTCTCGACTTCTCCTTTCTCATTCTCTAATCTTTATTAAACTCAACATCCCTTCTGGTTTCAGCATAGACGTTCACCGTCGGCCAGTCGTATTGTACGCGAAGCTCTCAGATATTTCTATGTATTAGGCTTTAATGAGGTTTGGAGAGACGGACTTTTCCGTGTGTGTCCTCTCTCGGGAAGGTTGTAGACCGGTATATGTCTCCCTGGCAGGGTGTTGAGTGATTCTGCTTAGTTATTTAAAGCTAGACTAGGGGTAAGGTTACTGTGTCGTTGTCTCCGATGTGTGCAGTGTTAGCTAAGCCCTGCACGACATCGACAGGTACTGTGGGAGCCTAGGTTGTCTTCGGGTGGGTTTACTTTGCGAGCACAGCACTGTGGTGTGAGAGGGCCATAGCCTATCCCTCACAACATAGTGCTGCCTCTTTGTGTTGACTTCTGAGGGATCGCCAGGATAGAACTAGGTACTAGAGACCTAGATTTATCAAGAGAGCATCCCCGTCATATAACGTAATCTTCATTATACCACCTTCGGACAAGGTTAGGCTACGAGCCGCATGCTCGCCCATTGTTGCCCTGCCTTGATACCCCAGCTAGACTTTATTAACCGAGCAGACACTGGTTAGAGATAAGCTCCATTATTATATGTATGCCACATTATTATTCACTGCACTTTTGAGCCGAGGTTGTTGTTGAGTTGCACAACCCTAGTAGGCTGTTGCGTTGTGTCATGAAGCATTTCTTTAGTTGTCGAGCATTACTACATTTGCGCAGTCTTTATTATTCGCCTGCCTATTATTACTATATGTCCTATTATTTATTGTGACCCGTATTCTGCATTATAATTGTTCAAGATTCTTTACGAACATCTTCCCAGCATCAGACTTATTTCAGAAGTTTCCAGTTGATGTTGCAGGACTAGCATTGCACTTTCTTTAATACAGGAGTGCCAGTTATTTGAGTATCTACCGTAACGTTAAATAATCACGTTACTTATCTTTTCTTTGTGTAACCTAAACGAGTAATCTTTTACTGTTTGAGAATAGGCTGTTTCATCGAGCGTCAGCCTAGTGTGTGTGCACCAGTTACCGAGTCATAGGATATCTCGTGGTCCAGGCACGACTCAGGGCGGTAATGGTGTTTTGTTTTCCAGTGTTTAAGGCAGGGGTGGGATCTAGTGTTACCGTTGTTGCATTTTGCCATTATCTAGTCCAATGTTGAAGAGCCCTGTGTCTTTGAGAACCTGGATCGTAACAATACTAAGGAATAGCCTGCCGGCCGGCTGCCGCCAGCCGGTTTCTAAACGGCTGGGCAGCCGACGCGCGCGCATGCCCGCACGTGGCTACTATGCAGAAGCATCACACCTCCCCCAAGATATAAGACCCTTGACTAAGTTCTTCATATCTAACAGAAAGCTTCTCATAGTACCACACACTGTTGGGACACAAGGCACTATATATAAAAAAAAATAAAGACTGTTGCGCTCCACCGAGCAAGTTCAACTAACTTAGCGACAATAAGCGAAAACATTCAACTTAGATACTGCTACAACATCTTATACAAAATTCTACACGTTATAAAAATAAAGAGTTTTTATAAGGTTTTTGCTTTTTTAATTTGTTTTTTTCGGCTGAACTACAGTGACAGCCTATTTTCCTCCACACTCAACCCTCAATCCTGTGGCAGTCTAACCAACATCATCCACCCTTGATAGACAATCCGCTATCACGTTATCAGAACCGGCAATATGGCGTATGTCCAGATTATACTCCTGAAGCATGAGTGACCACCTGGTCAGCCTCATATTCCGGTTATGAAACTGATTCAAGAATTTCAGAGGGTGATGATCGGTATAAACCACTACGACTGGTCCGAAAGCAGGAACATATACATCGAAGTGCCTGAGCGCCAGCACTATCGCCAGGAGTTCTTTTTCAATTACAGAGTAATTCCTTTGTGCACTATTGAATTTTTTACTGTAAAAACTCACTGGATGTTCGATACCTTCATCATCTGTCTGTAACAAGACAGCCCCAGCCCCTACGCCACTGGCATCAGTCGCCAGCTGAAAAGGTCTGCTGAAGTCCGGGGCCCGAGTATGGGGTGGGTACATAACAGGTGCTTCACCAAGGAAAACGCCTCTGCACACTCAGGAGACCATCGGAACTTCTTTTCCTTAGCTAATAAGTCAGTTAAAGGTGCAAGTACAGTCGAATAGCCTTTGATGAAGCGACGATAATAGCCTATCATACCTAGAAACCGCATGATTTGTTTCTTAGTCGTAGGCTGGGGAAACTGATCGATGGCTTTGATCTTTGTCTGTGGAGGGCACACCTGACCCATCCCCACCTCGAACCCCAGGTACAAAACTGTGGCTTTGACAAAATCGCACTTACCCAGGTTTACCACCAAACCTGCTTCATTCAGTTTATTAAAAAGCTGTCCGATGTGAGCACAGTGACTGTTAAAATCATCGTCGTATATTATGACATCATCTAGGTACACCGTACAGTTGGGAATGTCGGCTACAATGTCGTTCATTAATTTCTGAAACGTTGCAGGGGCATTTTTCAGCCCGTGGCATAACATGGCAACGATATGTGGCACCGTCCACCACAAACCCACACACCTCTCGCGCTCACTCAGACAAGGGCACTTGCCAATAACCCTTAACAAAGTCTATCTTACTGAGGATCTTGGCTTTTCCTATCTTATCCACACTGTCGTCCACGCGAGGGAGAGGGTAGGCATTTGTGGGGGTTAAACCATTCAACCTGCGGAAATCTATACAAACCGCACCTTGCCATCTGGATTGGGCTGCAGTGTGACGGGGGAAGTCCACCTTACTGCACCCTCAGAAATCAGCCCACGTTTCAGCATATAATCCAGCTCTTCCCTAAGTGCTGGTAATTTAATAGGGGGAACACGGTATGGCACTGATTTAGAGGGCGGGTGGTCCCCAACATCGACATCGTGCACCGCTTGAGTAGTGAGGCCAGGATGCTCCGCGAAAACAGCTGGGTTTGAATCAAACAAATGCTGCACAGCTACACGCTGTTGCTCAGGCAGGTGCAATATCAACTCGTGAGCCACTTGTCTAGAATTCCCCGCCCACTGATCCGCGGAAACATGACAATCCCAATTATCCTCCCCCGCAGCTTGACTGTCCCTTCCTCCTTCTCCACCACGATCGCTGCAGATCAACACCGGGACAGTGAGAGGCTCGGAGCGGCGCCTCACATACTCTTTCATCAGATTTACATGGCAAAGTTGGTTCTTTTTCTTACGATCAGGAGTAGCTACTAAATAGTCGAGATCAGAAACCTTCCTTACAACCCGATACAGACCAGAATACTTGGCAGACAAGGGGTGTCCCACCAGAGGCAGTAGTATAAGTACCTCCTGATCTACTTCAAACTCCCTCAGCTTCACCTTCTGGTCGTATCTGTCCTTCATCTGAGCTTGTGAACTCTTAAGGTTCCGACCTGCTACCTCCAAGCTCTTTAGCATTCTCTCACGGCTTTCAACTACATACTTTAGAAGCGAGCATGGCTTTGTGACTCCCTCCCAGATCTCCTTGACTATGTGGAGGGGCCCCCTGACCCTGTGTCCAAAAACCAACTCGTTCGGGCTAAATCCCAAGCTCTCCCCAGGTACTTCTCTCGCAGCAAATAAAACGTATGGGAGACCTAGATCCCAGTCCTTCCCATTTTCCATGCAATAACACTGCAACATACTCTTGAGAGTCGAGTGCCACCTTTCCAAAACTCCCTGACTCTCGGGATGGTAGGCAGATGACACAACAAACACTATCCCATGTTGCTGCATTGTCTGCTTAAACAGAGCAGAAGTAAAATTGGATCCCTGATCAGACTGGATCTCCTGAGGGTAGCCATAACGAGAGAAATAGACAAGTAGGTTTTTGACAACAGTCTTAGCCATCCCGTTGCGCATGGGGTAAGCATCTGGATACCGTGTTGCTACATCCATTACAGTTAGTAAAAATTGATTGCCGGCACTAGTGGGGGGCAATGGACCAACCATATCGATAACTACTTTGCTGAAGGGCGGCCCAATGACAGGGATGGGTTGTAACGGGGCTCTCGGGATGACCTGATTGGGTTTCCCAACAATTTGACAAGTGTGACACTGTGACACCCATGACACGACACTCGCCTTTAACCCAGGCCACCAGAAAAGCTTGCTCAGAGCTGCCTCCGTCTTACGTGCCCCCAGGTGCCCTGCCAAAGGCACATCATGAGCTAATCTCAATAAGCTCTCACGGCACACCCTCGGTACTACTAACTGGTCCACTAATCCTGACCCGCCATCCCACTTTTTCTTGGGATCCTGATGTCTCCGATACAAGATCCCCTCGGACAAGAAAAAATCACCAGGCTGCGCATCCCCATCGCTCTCCAGTTCGACAGCACCATTACCACACGCCCTGCCTTCAGGATCTTCCAGCTGCAAGGAACATATATCAGCAGGTGCGAGATTATCCAAGTTCATCTTAAATAATTTAATTCCACCTCCAATGTCCCGCTGAGCCATCCTTTCCTCACGCTGCGCATAACGATGCTGTCGCAGAGTCTCTTCCTGCCCTGTACCTGCACTAGCGGTGACAGGCCCCGGGGCCTCTCCAGACTCTAACGTAGGTGCCAATAATGAGTCACCAAGAAACACTGCCAGCTCAAAACTCTCCAATTGACCAACACTTCCCGTTTTCTTGTGACCTTTCCTCCGCGGTTTGATAGACTGAGGTGGTGGCTGCAAGGCTCCGGATGTCTGAGAACGCGTCACAACACACGCCATGGTTTGTACGCTACACTTCTCAACCCACTCCTGTTCCTCCCTACTAACGTCGGCCGCCTTCTCAGCAATGACCAAGGGTGAAACCTTAGAAGCACTAGAAGCAGGCACCGCAAAGTCGTTGCCGAGGAGAAGGTCGACGCCCCCAACAGGCAAGTTCTCTACAATTCCGACATCCAGCTCCTTCGCCACACCACCCACCTCCAGCTCCATCCGCACCAGCGGGTAGGACTTCGTAGCATTGATCCCCTGAACTACCACCACCCGAGCAGCATTAATCGGCCTACCAGTAAAGTTCTTTAACAAGGTCTGAGAAGCCCCCGTATCACGCAATAGCTTAACTCCTCGCCTTTCGCCAGCCCACCTCACAAAACCATTCCCTCTATGACCCCCAAAGACGTCGCGGACAGGGTTCGAGCCTTCCGGACTCTTGAACACAGGCTGTGTCCCAACCTCTGACGAACTACCCTTGGCAAACTCAGAAGATATAGGCGACACCCCTATGCTGCGGACCAATAACACAACCTTGTTTGGTGGCTTGTTCGGACAAGCATTTGCAAAGTGACCCTCCTTGTGACATGCAAAGCACTCTTTACTCTTTGGTTTCCCTTGGGAGTGGGAGGTACCATTAGACTTCTTATACGGGACGGTATTTGGTTTATGTTCAGTTTTATTGTCAGTGCTAGATGGTTTTGTGTATTTATGTGTATCAAATTTCTTGGGAGGGGGAGGGGTACGATACTTTGCACCCGACTCACTCCTAGCTGCTGCTTCACACCCTCGAATTAATGACAGTCGGCGGTCAGCCATTTCTGCTGCCTCCTGGAGAGTTCTAGGATTTTTTTCCTTTATATTTAATGTTAAGTCCCCACCTGTGCACTTAAAGAACTGCTCCAAGAGAACCAGCTCACTCAACTCCTCAAAAGTAGCTGCCCTCTCAGAACGCAGCCAATGTCGTAGTGCATCAGACAAGTCCCGGGCGTGTTCTAGGAAGGTACTATCCTTGCCCTTAGTAACACCCCGAAACTTCAAGCGGTAAGTTTCTGGTTGTAACTCATAGGCCCGTAGCACAGCCTTCTTTAGCTCATCATAAACTACACAGGACTCTAAAGGTAGTGCATCATACGCTTTTAGCCCCTTTCCTAGGAGTCTTGATGAAACTAATGCTGCCCACTTTTCCTGAGGCCACTGGTGTTCCTGACACTTCTTCTCAAATCGCATAAAAAACTCGGTCACACATGATTCATCGAACACAGGAACTAGTTTAAGCAGGTGCGACAATGATTGGTCCCGATGTCTGTTACCTCCCCCAATATTTCGCCCTGTTACATCCACTCGAGATCTCTCCAGCTCCCTGTCAGCCCGATACCTAGTAGACTCTGCCTGCAGTTCAGCCTCTCGTATAGCTGTTCTCTCTGCGGCCTCAGCCTGAGCTCTAGCAACCTCAGCCTGCACACTAGCCTGTCTCTCGGCGGCCTCAACCTTGGCCCTAGCAACCTCAGCCTGCACACTAACCTGTCTTTCGGCGGCCTCAACCTTGGCCATTTCAAGCCGAAACAACAAATCCGGAGTCAACCCTTGAGGAGGGGAAGATGCATTTAATGGGGAGGGTCCCTGTGATTGAATTACATGCTGCCATTGACCATCAACTTGGGGGTATGTACTAAATTCAGGCACCCTGACGTTTGATACGGGGGTAGAGTGGAGGGGGGGCTGGGGACCGGGGCCCCCAGTCGCCTCTCCACCCATTTCTCTCCCTTCTAAACCCAATATCAAAGTCCTCAGCTGATCTTTCCTCATGCCACTTAAACCCTGGTGACCCTGAAGACCTGCCACACACTTTAAGCCATACTTATTCAGCTTCAACACCCTGGCAGCGGTAAGGGGCACCTCTAAAAATCTTCTAGCACCCTCCTCGCTATCGACTAGCCACTCCACAGGTCTTTCTCCCTCCAAGCCCGTATCGTGACCTGACCCATCACTGTGTTCTGATGTATTAGACATGTTTGTGTACTGCAGTAATTATCACGGTTATAGAATGTGCCTTATCTCCTATGTAAGTATGTATATACTAATGTTATTTAAAGTCTTTAATGTGTTATATTGGTTGCTCCAAAACAAAAAAAATCTATGTCCACTGTATTCCTCTAATCATAAGGAATCTCAAAACAAATGACCACTATATTCCTCTGTTCAGTAATCCTATGCAAGGTCGCCATTTGTTACGTCCTGGGATATATAAACACTGGGCTCTTTCTGTTGGACTAGGTATGCGGCAACAAGCAACAACGGAAAACGCTAGATCCAACCCTTATCTATAAACCCAGGCAACAAACCACCCTAAACCGTCAAGAGTCCTGCCGGGACAACAAGGTATCCTATGACTCGGTTACAGGGTGCACGCACTATAGACTGCTGATAGTCAAGCAGGCTATATAAAAGATCACACAATTAAGTTGACTTAAAGCTTCAAGGAAAAGATAGATAACGGAATTAAATTGCAGAAACAATTTAATAACAAACTAGAAGAAAGTACATTTAACGTTACGTTAATTAATACAACTAATCACCCCTGCGTGAAAGAAGGTGAAAGCAAACAGTCCTCAAAACATCGTACAGGTAGACAAGATGCGGGTTTCTAAACTGCATGCGGCTACTGTAGGATCTGATGCTTAGCAAAGAAAGTACGTTACGGATTTAGAGAACTCTTAACTCATAAGCAGGAATAAATACTAGTGATAGGCCATACAGTGTATAATGGCATAGGTATAATTAAATAAAGGCAGCAACTCGCAACATAACCACATACAGGTATGCTTCTCACTCTTAGTCAGGCAAGCCTGCTCGGACAGAGTCTCTAAGCCACACCCTGACTCACAATGCTCACAAAAACGGTAAACTGTGGCACAATAACAAGCATACAGAAATAATAAACCCCTAGCTGTTAATCTGCCAGGTGGCAGAGGGCTGGCCGGAAGGATATAGGCTTCGGATACCCGGGCTGAGCCACCTGCTCTAGCCTAGGGACGTTCCCAAGTCTGTGCGCCAAATTACTCTAATTGAAAGGGTGCTCTCTTGAGAGACTCAGATCGCAAGTATCTGACTCTCTCCTGGCGACCCTAAAACAAAAGCAAGACGTGCTAGCGCAGTGCTGAGTGGACTAGGCAAGGGCCCTCACACAACACAACACTAGACACACAGGGACACACACAAGAAAATGCCCCCAGACTCCCACGGGTATCCTAGTAAAGTCGTGCGGGTCCACAGGACTCGCAGCAGCAGACTTTACTTAAAGTTTCGCAAAAAGCCTCCCCTCCGGTCTAGCCCCTGCTAACCTGACACAAGAACACACTAGCAAGCATGAAACCACCAAATATGAGACAACAAAAAAGCTTCCTAGGTCTCATTAACAATTACGTCTCTGCATAAGGCCCAAAATCCTATCTAATTATCTGAGAGCTCGTCGTTAATACAATAATAGATATAAGGTCTATCATGGGGATGGGATAATTAAATAGATTGGTGAAGTAGTGGAAAGAAGGTATACAAAGTAAGAGAGAAAGTTTCTAAGTGGGGTTGAGAGGGATAGATATCAAGGGAGTCCGAAGGGTACGACAGTGAGGTGAGCTCTGAGTCTTGAATCTGTCTGGACCCCACCCTAGGCATGCAAAATACATCCCATGCTTGGCAACACTCAACACAGTTGCCGGGTCAAAATCCTCTACCTCGTGCGTGAGTCAAAACTAAGCCTAACGTTGCAATCAAATGCATATGGCAACGTTTTCAGGCTCGTCCCAAGCTGGCAAGCGAAGCAACGTCCCAAGCCGGTCTCTCTCTCCCGCTCGTCTCCTTCCGCCCTCACTAAGCTTACATCTTATATATTATAAAGAAACAATCAACTATCGAGAATAAAATATACTAAGATGCGTTGGTTAAGAATAAGGGCAGCTTCAAGCTGTGAAACAACATAAGAATATCCCAGACATTAGTTACGTTGTCGTAGGATATATACTAAGGAAAAGCCTGCCGGCCGGCTGCTGCCAGCCGGTTTCTAAACGGCTGGGCAGCCGACGCGCGCGCATGCCCGCACGTGGCTACTATGCAGAAGCGTCACACCCCATCACCTTCCTCCTCTTCCTCACCCCATTTTCTTCTCCTTCTCATACCTTTTTCGTCCTCCTTGTCACCCAATTTATTCCTCCTTCTCACCCCATTTCTTTCCTCCTTCTCACCCAATTTTCTCTCTCCTCTCCCAATTTCTTCTTCCTTCTCACCCTATTTTCATCCTTCTTTTCACCTCATTTCCTTCCTTTTTCTCACTCCAGTTTCTTCCTTACCCCATTTTCTTCTTCCTACTCACCCCAATTTCTTCCTCCTTACCCCATTTTCTTCCTCTTCACCCAATTTTCTTCCTCCTTCTCACCCCGTTTTCTATCTCCTTAGCACCCTAACTTTTCTCATTCGTCCTCATTCTCCTCACTATAACACTCTCGATAGCTTTCCTGTCAGTTCGTCCTTATGTCCTCTCTCTCTCTCTCCTTCTCTCTCTCTCTCTCTCTCTCTCTCTCTCTCTCTCTCTCTCTCTCTCTCTCTCTCTCTCTCTCTCAGCCACTAATCCTGCCACCCCAATATACAGTATATTGGAAGGCTGATCAGTTTAATGTGTTATACCCCACTCACTCACTCACTCACTCACTCACTTGTTCGTCAAGGGGAATCCATGCAATGCAATGCGAGCCAAGCTCATTATTATCGCGCCTCCTTAACTGGGAATGTATTGCGTGAAATGCATGTTAAGTGTTTATGTATCGTTGGAATGGCTGTGGATGTGTGTGTAGTCTGTATTTTAGCCAATTGGCGACATTTGGAAACGAAGGCTTAGGGTTAATCTGTACGGTACCATTCTCAATACGGTACCAGTCTCACCCGAAGGCTTAGGTTGACCAGTAGCTTAGGTTGACCAGTACGATACCCATCTCACCTTGTAACCGATTACCAACCCCAGATGGGACATCACAACTTCGTCCACTTATAGCAGGTTCCTATTTATACTGCTAGGTAAACCGTTAAGAGACTTGCCCAGATGTCTCTTCCCCGCCCGGGTCTCGAACTCGGGACCTTCTGGTTGTGAGCCAGACGCGCTATCCATTACGCCACAGGGAGGTGTCCAAATAAAGTATATATGGTCCGCCGGGATTCGAACCCGGGTTATCAAACACAGATTTTTGCCACCTGAACCATTTCACCACCAGGACGGTCTGTGTGTGTGTGTGTTTGTGTGTGGTCTGGTGTACGCTAATATTACACACACACAAACACACACACACACACTTTCATTCTGTCTCACACCAACACATTCTCTCTCTCTCTCTCATGCTCTCTCTCTCTCTCTCTCCCTGTCTCTCTTTCTCTCTCTCCCTACAACTGATCATTACACATTAATACCCCCCTCCCCCCTACCATTTGTTCTTTTGAGGGATTACCGCACCGACGGGGGGGGAGAGAGAGAGAGAGAGAGAGAGAGAGAGAGAGAGAGAGAGAGAGAGAGAGGGATATATTAACTTAGAACACAGTGAAATAAACACATGCAGCAAGATTGCCTTCCTTTATTCTACATCAATTATTTGTGTGTGTGTGTGTGTGTGTGTGTGTGTGTGTGCAATAATCCCTCAGTGCTGACACAGGGCACGTTGCCTGAAGAGCTTTACTGAAAGATTCCACATATTAAGTAACACGGTATACAGAAACCATTCTTAACCCGTTCTTAAACATTAATCGTCAATTACAAACCCCAGTGCACTTGAAGAAAGTAATGAAAGCATATGGTCCTCCCGGGATTCGAACTCGGGACACCACACCTAGAACATAAGCATCTAAACCATTACACCACCAACACAGTATTCAAGTATTCAAGTTCTTCACCTCCCATCTATGCACATCAATTGAGCACATGTTTAGAGTAGGAAGATCTTGTAATCCTCAATGCCAAGTCTGTTATTACGAGAGAGAGAGAGAGAGAGAGAGAGAGAGAGAGAGAGAGAGAGAGAGAGAGAGAGAGCAAGTGCAACAGAACGGTCAGAAGCAAATGGATCCCCAGATTAATGGATAAACCAGAGAGTGACAAATTGCTGGCCTATTAGTCCCAGTTAGAGAGAGAGTGAGAGTGAGTGAGTGTGTATGTGTGTGTGTGTGTGTGTGCAAGAGAGAGAGAGAGAGAGAGAGAGTGAATATGTGAGTGATAGTGTGTTTGTGTGTGTAAGCGAGTGAGAGATAGTGTGTGTGTGTGTGTGTGTGTGTATGCGAGAGAGAGAGAGAGAGAGAGAAGATTAAAGGATGTACAACAAAAAAAGAGGAGTTGCTGCTTGATAAGAAAACTAAATCAGAAAAATGGGAGACCACGAGAAACTGTAGGATGTGAAACGTAATGGTTAGATGTATTATGAAAGAAGGAGATCGTTGGTTCGTGTTATTAGTTCAAGGCTTCACAATACGTCAGAATTTATGTCTGCGAATGTACAGTTGCCCATATTAGTTCTGCTCCTCGTCGTGATCTTATGTGTGGAAGTAAAATGTCTATGAATGAATTGTGAGTGTGGTTTCTTTTAATAATCTGTTAAGTAGTCAGAAGAGTTATTTTCATGTATAAGATCACGGAGAGGAACATAACTTATGTGGGCAACTGTACATTTTACTGAGCTTAGGAGGAGTTTGATGGAATGAAAAAGGTTAATACTTATAGAGAAGTGGGGTCAATTATGAATTGTATTGGGATTGACAAAATGCGTGAATTGGAACTGAATTGTAATTTAGAAATTGCGAATTGAAAAAGAATTGAATTGAACTGATGTCAATTGATATGAACTAATGTAATATATTGATATGAATTGATGACTGAATAATATGAATTTATATAGGCTAATAAATTAGTATAATGTATTGTGTTGTGATTTACATTATTTTAAGTCGTAGCTAATTCATCCATTATTGTATTGAATAAGTTATGGGTATATTCAACATGGCAATTACTGTAAAACGGTTCAGCCGTGATACTCACCATAGATGGTTGTTAATGGTTCCCAGTTGAGCCCTTCACATATTAATTAAGAGTTTGTGGTGGGTGTGTGTGTGTGTGTGTGTGTGTGTGTGCGTATTCACCTATTCGTAGTTTACAGTGTTTGAGCTGAGCTCGTGTTTTCCTGTCTCAGTTTCTATTGACTCTCCAGTTTACTTCTAAAGTCGTGGATATTTCTTGCTTCCACAACCTCCGCACTGTTTAAGTTATTCCGCCTATCTATTGTTCTATACAGAAAGCTAAACTTGTTAACATTGGACTTGCATCTCTCTTTCCTTATTTTATACATATGCCATTTGGTTCTTCCATCGTTCAGCCTGATAAAATCCTCCTTGTCAAGTCTCTCGAAACCTCTCATGCATCTATACATTGCTATCAGGTCATCTCGAACTCTTCTCTCCTCTAGCGTGGGAAGCCCTTGTCTCTCTAGTCTTTCAGGGTATTGTAGGTCCTTTAGTTCTGGGATTAGTTTGGTTGCTATTCGATGTACTTTCTCCAGTTTGCTGATGTGTTTTATTAGATGGGGGGGGGGGAACCATACCACTGCTGCATATTCCAATCTAGGTCTGATCATGGATTTGATTATATGGGTTAGCATGCTTTCATCCAAATAATTTAATGCTACTCTCATACTTGTTATTAATCTATACGTTGCTCCAACTATATGGTTGATGTGCTTCTCAGGGGATACATTTTCTTGGGAAATCACTCCTAGGACCTTTTCCATGTTTGCCTTGCTGATTTCCTCATTTCCTAACCTATAGCTTCCATTTGGTCTTCTGCCACTTCCCCATTTCTAGGACGTGGCACATTTTAGCATTAAATTCCATCTCCTATGTTTTGCTCCAGTTATGGTTTCTGTCTAAGTCTCCTTTTAATTCTGTACAGCCGTTTTCGTTGATGATGTGTTTCATAAGTTGGCGTCATCTGAAAACATGTTCATATACGCATCAACTCCGTTGGTCATGCCATTAACATAAATTAACAACATCAATGAGACTAGTACTGATCCCTGATTTTCGCCCATTGCAAAACTTCACCCCTAATCGTCGTTCGCATGGTTCTCCCTTGCAGATAACTGTTCATCCAGTCCAATAGCTTTCCTCTCAGTCTCCCTATAGTACTTAATTTCCATATTAACCCTCTCGCATTTTTAGGACGCGATCGCGTCATAACGACACCAGCCCAAAAGTGACCGTATGACGCAATCGCGTCATAATGCCACCCGTAAATTAGAAATATTCGGGAAAAATAAGTTTATGACGCGATGTTGACGCATTTTTGGCTGGTAAGTTAGGCCTCAGTAAGTTACAAAAGGAAATATCTGGCAACCCCCTAGCGTCCCTGGGAGAGGAGTGCGGGCCTTTGTTTCATCAGTAGGTACCCGGCCGCCAGTCTGTGAGGCAGGACTCCTGGCCCTTTAAATCTTGTCTCGCCTCCCTTGCCCGCCATGGAGCGGCTTTCAGGCGAGCAAATCTGGATTATTTATGTACCAAGTGGCAGTGTATATCAATTTGTGGCTATGTAATATATTTTATGCATATAACTCGTGATTTGTGACTGTTTAGGCCTCGTTGCTCGCCTCTCCATAGCCAGCCATGTGTTCTTTAGGCAGCCAGAATGGACCCAGTAGAAGTGTGGTGAACTGTGAATAATAATAATTATATCATATTTCATAGGGTTAGTGTAGTAAGCATTCGTAATCACATTCCTAACTTATTATGTTAGGTTTGTGATTACGAATGTAAGCTAGGCTATACGTGTGTCGTATATATATTGCCCTAAACCTTCATTTTTGCTTGAAAGACGACTATATTTATCATTAAATACTACCTACGAAGTACAATAAAATTGTAATTACGAAATATTATTGTGTTTTGCCCATTTTTGGCAAATTTTGTATGCCCAATTTGGGCAATTTTTGAGTGAATACACAATATTATTTGAGTGAAGTAACTGACAGTGAAGTGTGGAGAATTATAAACAATTTTTGTATACAAAAATGTCACGGTAAGTAAAAATATGTCACGGTAAGTAGCCTGGCAAAGAACAGACAAGCCTTTTATGCGACACTCTACACTACATACAGCAGTGAACCCTTGGACGACCACAGATGTCTGGGTAAAGTACTAATCCCATAATTACTTGCCCGCGGGGGTCCCCACTCCTTGAATGTTTCGTCCAGTGCTGGTATATTTTATATGTTTAGGCCTATTATATTTATTATATATATACATATCGCATATATATACAGTATATATATATATATATATATATATATATATATATATATATATATATATATATATATTCAAAAGGAAAAGGGTAGCCAAAACAAGGAAGATCCCCATCTTCATATTTATTGCAATATTTCGGACTCTGCGTCTATCATCAGGTCAGTACACGATCCTATAAAATGAAATTACCATACATAAATTTCGTAAATAGAAGGACCCGTAAAATAGTTTAAATACAAAGTAAATAAGGGTATAAAATACCTAAATTAAATTAATTCGTTAACAAACACCAGTACCGCATGAATAAAAGGAAAACTAATGCGATATGACTAAATAATAAAGACCAATCCCTACCCACCTAGATCCAACCCCAAGCCCACCTCGAGTACAACTGAAGACCATTATTTGATCATTTAACACTAACACCGACAACCCCAAAGACACAAAACAAAAGAACATCTGAAAATGATATATACTGACTGGGCGTACAACGTGAAAAACTCCTAATGAATTTGAAATTAAACAAAACAAATATGAAACAATTAAAACTAAACTATTTGAAAACTGACTAAACAATTGAATCAGTTCATAGTATTTAGTTCCGGCTTGAGTTGTTGAATTAATATCTTTTCCCCTAAAAAAGTATCTTGTTCATTATTGAATTTACCTATTATTTCAAAATCATTCTCTGAGAAAAGATGGTCATTCTCATGTGAATGATTTCTTATGGCCGAAAAAGGCATTTTATTAAGATATTGACCCGTTCTATAGCTCCTACCCAAATGTTCAAGATATTCTAATTTTGAAATGTCTGGAAGTACATCCGACATACCTAGCATTACAGCTGGGACACGAAAATTGATATACAATATTGGAACACATCAGGTTAGGAATACGGTCTTTAAAATTGAAAAATGAACCTATAGTGAAATCATTATTGAATATTATTCGAAAGTTGACGGCAGGAAATTAAATTTTGAGAAAGGCTAGCAACTTCTTCCTGAACAAGAAACTTGATTCTCCATAGAAAGGCAATTTAACATATTTGATAAGTTTAGGTACTTCAGAAACTGTGACCTCTAAATTTTGCTTCGTGTATAGAAATCTTTTAAGAACTTTATTAAATACATTCATAGTATAATTGTTGGATATAAAATACTGCTTCAAAAACTCGAATTCTAGATGCATAACATTAAAATTAGAACACACATTGTATTGCTATCTTCAACCTCCTTTGTGAAATTAATATTGGGATGTTGTTTATTCAAATACTCCAAAAACAAATGTATATCCTCATTTCTATTGAAAATCAAAAAGCAGTCATCTACATATCGTTTATATGAAAATACGTTATCCTGGAGGACAACTCACTGATATCATCATTAATATATATATATATATATATTTTTTTTTTTTTTTTTTTATTTTTTTTATTCCTGTTCCCCAGGGTGTCTAGCGGATCAGCCCCTAGATCCAGAGAAAGGGCGAGGCCCATAATCGAGTATTTATATTTTTATTTTATTTAAATATTTATTTATTTGATTTATTATTGTTTTTACTTATTATATTTTATATATTTACTTTATTTTATATATATACCGTATATACATACCGGGTATATATATATATATATATACCTGTATATATAATATATATATACATTTTTTTGTTTTGTATTCCTGTTCCCCAAGGGTGTCTAGCGGGTCAGCCCCAAGGTCCCAAACAAGGCCAAGGCCCATAATAGAGTATTTATATTATTATTATTTTTTATTTTTTATATTTATTATTTATTTATTATAGTTTTTATTTATTTCATATTATTTATTTCATATTATTTATATTTTTATTTTATTTATTTTATATAAATATACCGTATACATATTTGTTTTTCTTTTCTTGTCCCCTTCCCTGTTGTCTTGTTCCTGTTCCCCATGGTGTCTGGCCAAACAGCCCCAAGGTATAAATATATTCTTATAATGACAAACTATGACTACGTCATGGTGTTCCCCCATTATACTCACGTCATCTAGGATCGGACAATGCCATACTATGACTACGTCATGGTGAACTATGCCAACGTCATATGGATCCAGTGATGGCGAACTTTATACGTGCCATGATCGGATAATGCAAAACTATGACTACGTCATGGTTAACTATACCAACGTCATATGGATCCAGTGATGGTGAACTTGCGTCATGACACCTATCAACGTCAAATACATTTTTCCTTTATTTCCTTTTCTTAGTTTCAGCATCATAAGCCAACTCCTGCCTGCCGCCCTACGCCAACCCCTGCCTGCCGCCATATGCCATACGCCAGCCTGCCCCCAGCCGCCAGCTGCCAGCCTGCCATCAGCCATGTCGAAGGACAGAGACCCCAAGAAACGCCGTTTGCTGGACGCCGAGCTGGAGGATGTGGTCAACGAGGTGCTGGTCCTGTCGACGGACAGCGAGAGTGAGTCGGACGAGTGGACGACCGAGGACGATGAAGATTGGGCTTCACCTCCGCCCAAGCGACTCCGGCCACTCCGCGACGACGCCCACGCCTCAGCCGATCCACCACCAGCCGAACCAGCCCCAGCAACGGCGGATCCACCACCACCACCACCACCATCCATCCCATCCCATCCCATCTACATCTACATCTCTACCAGTCCCTAACATCACCAATTACCTCCTACCATCACCCAACTTCCCCCAACTTCACAATTCACCTCTTCCATCCACCTCGCGTGGCGGTGCTTCATCCTTGCTTCCAGCAGGATCACCAGCCAGCAGCTCACACATGTTTGCTACGCTACTTGCAGTGGGCACTTTAGATACCCCGCCTTCGCATGTCTTGGGAACGGTTTGCACCCCTGCAGTGTCCCCCTTCAGCGACACACCCTGTTGACCCCCTCGGCATTTGTTCTGTCTGAGCATCGAGCCGCAATGCGTGCTGAGGTTGCTGAAGCCGCAATGTGTGCTCAGGTTGTTGCTGAGGTGCCACGCACAGCGTTGAATCCTCCAGCAGCAATCCAGGAGCTTCTTCCCCAAAGGCTTCCTCTTCACCATTCACCAACTGGTACAGTTGCACCAGGTTCACCAGCTTCTCCACACATTTCACCAACTGGTACAGCTGCACCAGGTTCACCAGCTTCTCCACACCTTTCACCAGCTGGTGCAGCTGCACCAGGTTCACCGGCTCATGCATCATCTGATGCAGAAGGCCCTCCTCCCCCACGACCTACCACCTTGGCCATGCCGGAGGCCAGGGCCCCGTAGGGAGGCAGGTGGTAGGCCCAGGGGCTGCAGAGGTGTTCCTCGTGGTGGTCCTCGCGGTCGTCCTCGCGGTGGTCGTGGTCGTGGCCGTCGGTCATGGCCGTGCTCCTCCACGTAATCCTGCCCCCAACTGTGATGCCGGTTGGACCGACGCCCGCTTCCGCCCCCAGGTTGGTCCGTTCACAGGGACCCCTGGCATGCAGGTTCCACTGCCAGTGACTCCTCTCCAGTTCTTCCAGCTCTTCTTCACAAGAGAGATGCTGCAATTCCTGGTAGAGGAGACAAATGCCTACGCCAAGTTGGTTGACGGAGCAGCCGCTGTTTGGAACTTGTTTGGTGAGGAGGACTTGACCAAATTCCTTGGCCTATACTTCCTCATGGGCATTTTAAAGCTTCCTTCTCTGAGTCACTACTGGCATTCAACTCCCCTTCACAACTACCCAGTATTTCGGAGCACGATGAGTAGGAAAAAGTTTCTAGCCTTGTTGAAGTATTTCCATGCTTTCAACAACAAGACCGTCAGCAGGCAGAACACGGACAGGCTTCTGAAGGTTCGGACGGTGATGGTATACCTACTTGAAGGCTTCAAGCTAGCGTACATCCCTGAAGAAAAGCTGTCCCTTGACGAAGGCATCCTTGGATGGAAGGGTCGCCTTTCATTCAAGGTTTGCAACCCAATGAAGCCGACGAAGTACGGTATCAAGCTGTACATCCTGGCAGAGGCGTTGACTGGCTATGTGTGGGACTTTTGAGTCTACACCGGTCCGGGTCGATCTCTCCAGGAGATGTTGGAGGGTCTCACGGAGTCCTTCAGAGGCCAGGGGTACAAGATGTACATGGACAACTTCTACAACTCGGTTGACCTGTGCCAGCAAATGCTCACACACAACATCTATGTGTGTGGCACCCTACGTCTTGCACGAGGAGCTCCTAAGCGGTTGTGCGACCTTGCTAAAGCAAACAAGTTTGAACGCAATGCAACAGTAGCAATGTACAACGGCTTAACCATGGTCCTACTTTGGCGAGACAAGCGCGTCGTCGGCATGGTGTCCACCTTCCACCAACAGGACACCATCCCAAAGCTTGTCAATTTCAAAGAGAAGGACCATCAGGGCAGGTGGCGTCGTGGACAGAAGGAGATCTTCAAACCTGTTTGTGTTGAAGACTACAACATCCACATGGGTGGGGTGGATCACTTCGACCAGATGGTCCAGTACTACCCCATCCAGTGAAGGACGGTCAAGTGGACAAAGAAGATCACCTTCTACTTCATCCAAATGGCCCTCTTCAACGCCCATGTCCTGTTCAAGAAGTGCTACCCAAGGACGAAAATGACCTTGCTCGACTTCCAGGAGCATATCTGTTTGTCCTTTCTGCGCTTCAACCCTGCAGAGTGGCCTATGTCGGGGAGGCCAGTCCACCGAGCACAAGATTTGCCGCCTGACCAGCGTGAGCCACAGAGGCATGCACGCAGGCAACGGCAATCCAGTGGATCATCTGGGCCGTCCGACGACAACCATCCAGACTCCCCAGCCCCTGCTGCTCCTGACAACACTCCACCCTCTCCTGTTGCTGCTCCTGGTGGAGGCGTTGAGAGGGCACCATGTCTGGATGTCCCCTCCCCACCACCAGTACCAGATGATGCTGCTGCTGATGCTGCTGCCCCGGGGGGAAACTATGTCCTGGTTCAACCCCCCATGGTACTAGCACCTGATGCAGCTGCTGCTGGTGACGATGGTGAAGCAGCTCTTGAAGCTGCCAACCAACTGCCACCAGTACTGGAAGCAGCACGAGCGGTGCGAGCCCGGAGACCTCGACCTGGAGTGGTCCCAAGGCCCCGTCCTATTGTTCTGAACCATGTCCGGTGAACAAGGCCTTGGACCATACTCGGGAGAGGATTCCGGCCAAGAAGCGACTCCGTTGCTATTACTGCAAAGTAATGAAAGGCGTTCGCAAGGACACAAGCTTCCGCTGCACGACCTGCACGGTTGCCCTCTGCATTGACAACAACAACTGCTTCAACCTTTTCCATAGCCACAATGCAGGTGTCCTATAGTCAGGAGCTATGTGCAATCATTCATTCATTGATTCATTCATTCATTTCTCTTCTCCATTCACCCGGCTTCATTCACCCACCTTCATTCACCCACCTTCGTTCACCCACCAACATTCACCCACCGACATTCACCCACCGACATTCACCCACCTTCATTCACCCACCGACATTCACCCACCGACATTCACCCACCTTCATCATCAAAGTGGATATAGTCCTCCTGGGGAAACACTCTAAAAAAATAACGAGTCAAGTGCAGTACCTCCTTGGGTGGCTTTGAAATCTGTGCATATTTCTACGGTTTGACACCTTGTATATATATATATATATATATATATATATATATATATATATTTATGACACTTTGTATATATATATATATATATATATATATATATATATATACCGGTATATATATATATATATATTTATGACACCTTGTATATATATATATATATATATATATATATATTTATATATATAAAGTATATATCACAAATACACGTGAGCCACTAAATGTTTCTAATCTCTCAGTGGGGTTCGAACCGCCGACCGTCAGGACGATAGCCGACGCTTTAATCAACTGGAATATGGATCCTACGGCTAGGTATGAATTGAAATATATTAGCCTAGTGGGTTTCCCATCTCCTTAACATAAATAGGATAGAAGGTTGAGTGTCTTTTAGACTGCCATGGTGTAGTTGATTAAAGCGTCGGCTATCGTCCTGACGGTCGGCGGTTCGAACCCCACTGAGAGATTAGAAACATTTAGTGGCTCACGCGTATTTGTGATATATACTTAATATTTATAACTCTCATGCTTGGTGGGTTAGAATTAAATGAAATCAATTTCGGCCCGAGTTGTGTCGGGACATTCAGAAATCCTTGTATGGTATCCTGGAATATGGAACCTACGACTAGGCATGAATTGAAATATATTCGCCTAGTGGGTTTCCCTTCTCCTTAACATAAATAGGATAGAAGGTTGAGTGTCATTTAGACTGCCGTGGTGTAGTTGATTAAAGCGTCGGCTATCATCCTGACGGTCGGCGGTTCGAACCCCACTGAGAGATTAGAAACATATATATATTTATATTTATATATTTATATATTACTTTATTTGCGTGTACAATAGAATTATTTCTGAATTTATTACTTGAAGATAACCTGGCTTTCTTGTTTTGTTTTTTCAGTGTCAACCCAGGAGCCATTTCCCTTCTGTTGGAAAGGGTTCTGGCCCTACCAGGTAAGAAAAATTGACAACCTTCATGACTGACATGTTTTCTATGAACATTATACAATTATTGGCAAGGAAAATTATATAAAAGTGTTGTATATTATGGCAAAGATATACAACTGTATAAACATTCTCATATATTTACATAACAATAACAATGCATGGAAACAATTGCGCATAGCTCGCGAACCAATTAGGCTATATAATTTTGGTTTTCACCATTAGAAAGAACATAATTTTCCAATTACGGTGATATAAACAGTTATATAGGTATCCGAGCAAATAAAGCAACGCCGAGGTGGGGAACAGCTTGGAACCCGGCTAGCGTTGGCGGAATGGAGACGAGTGAAGCATAAATATTCGCATTTTGGCTCTTCATTTCAAATATTCATAGAGCAAAAAGTATTTGTCGTAGAACTTCTAGTTTTTTTTTATTCTCTTCAGCATTATCTGCCGTATTCATACAGCCTAAATTGAAAACCATAGACATCGTAACAACGAAATAATTTGAACATGTTATATACCATATCATGCAAAGTCATACTTTTTTTGTTTTCGGTCACTGCTTTAGAACTATTAAAGATAAACAATTTCTGTTTTCAAATTTGGAAAGAGCAGAAAAAATACTAGTATTTGAGCAAATAAAAATATATGGTCATCACTCATCAATTTCGAGATAGGACGGTGTGAAGACAATTGCCCGGGAAATACTTTTATTCCGGAATCGTTTACACTTTCATATTGCGATTTATTTTAAAACAATATATATATATATATATATATATATATATAATGTAGTACAGTTATTCCTCTTTTCATTGACATATGATACATCACAATAAACAGCATTCTGGTGGATGGAAATACAGAAAAACACAAGGCTTCGAAAACTCGCCTGGCCGGAATATTTCAGGGCAAATTATAGAAGGTCTTACCATTTTCAACTAAAAAACTAAGCCGGATGTGAGACTGTTAATATGTTATGAGGTACTCTGTCAAAGGCTTTTTTCAGGTCTAGGTATATACAGTCCACCCAACCGTCTCTCTCTTGCACTTTGTCTATGACCCTGTCATAGAAACTGACCAGGTTGGTGATCATTACGATTTGTCTATGAATCCGAATTGCTTGTCTAAGATTATTTGTTATTGTTCCAAGAGGCCCGTCCATTGTCTTATTATTTGTTCTCATAGTTTGCTCACCACACTAGTTAGTGTGACAGGTCTATAATTTAGGGGGTCCTTCCTGTCACCATTACCAGATTTTCTCCAGTAAAGTACAACCCAACGACACAGATCACTCGCGCTACATCCAATTACAACCCCAATTACAACCCAATTACAACCCAAATTACAACCCAATTACAACCCAAATTACAACACAATTACAACCCGATTTACAACCCAACCCCAATTACAACCCAAATTACAACCCAAATTACAACCCAATTTACAACCCAACCCAAATTACAACCCAATTACAACCCAACGACGCAGATCACTCGCGCGACGTCCAATAATATTCCAAACCATCCCATTCAAGCCAAACCAGATAATCGCCGCCAATTGCCCCCCCCCCCTCCCCCCCGCCCCCCTTCCCCTCTCATAAAACAACAATTAGCGTTGATCAGCTACAGCCTTAAGGGGATGGTTCACCTTTTGATTCATTTTTTCATTTATTTATTATTTTGTTAGTTTCCTCCTTAGTCCTCCAAAAAACTTACAAACACATTCATTAGATCCCCCTTGTAGATTTATTTGTAAATTTTTCGGCAGAAAAATTTCCCGGCCAAAGGCCGGTTCTTCCAAAATTACAGGCTCACTATCGTTCGCCAGGAAAAAGATCGACACCTAAATACTACGAAAGGTCTTAACCGTTTCACGCATATGACGCGATGTTGAGCCTATTGGGGATACTTTAAAGCCTTTGTTACCATCAGGGGTATTTAGAAACCTTTAGTTTAGTTACTTCAACGTCTGCAGTCGTCTTTGAGTTACCTGTGGGCAGAAAACTAATTTTGGAGAGGTAATTATAAGAGTGAGAGAACTCTATTTCTTATTGCTAATCTGGCAACCTCTGCGTCACAAATGCGTGAAAGGTTTAATATTGACAAAGAAATTGAGCAAAATGTCTTAAAATCTATAAACTAATGGGACAAACATCTTAAAATCTGAAAAGTAATGGGGTTAGATATGAGGGAGAAGGGGGTCTAGAAAAGCGACACATCTCCCCTTGAACAGCTAAGCCCGGGCCATCAAGTTCAAGCTAAGTCCCAGCTGAGCACCGAGGAGGAAGAGGGTGGTGGGAGTGGGTTACGGATCGGTGTTGCAGTGGATTACACGAGTGGAAGTAGAAAGTGGATCGATTTTCGGATCAGCTGAAGCCTTGTAAAATGACCCATCAAAAAGTATAGGGTGAGAGATGGATATAGATATGTATACGATAGATAGATAGATATACATTATGGTACTGTACATACATATATTTACACATATACAGACATATACATATACTATATATACTATAAATACTATATATAATACTATATACTATACTATATATATATTATATTATATATATATATATAGGGGAGGTGTGGTGGAGTGGTCATGCCACTGGATTGGTAATCCAATGGACCCGGGTTCAAATCCCGATATGTCAATGGGAAGATATTATTGGGATTGAATTTGTGCTGTACCTAGTATCAGTTTATTACCACAAAGCCCACCGAAATGCCAAAAAAATACCCTCATTGTTCCCTGATTAAATAACACTGTATGAATATTCCCATATTCAAAATATGTTACAGGGGGACAATGCATAGTGAGTTCACTGCTCAATAGGTGGCGTTCTGAGAGTGAGGGTCTGAGTCTGGTGGGTGAGACGGTAAAGCACATGAGCGAAGCAACCAGCCGCTTCAGAGATGGAGCTGCTTCTAGCCATGATGGATGCTTCACATGTCTCACTCCCCAGACTGGAACAAGATCTCACGGGCTTCACCGTGTTGAGCGGTGGAATGTACAGGCTCTCAGCCTATGCCCGAGAGGGAGTAGTTGGAATATAGAAGAACAAAAATATATATATATATATATATGTATAAATAGAGAGAGAGTGAGAGCGAACGAGAGAGAGAGTGATATAGAGAAAGAGAGAGAGAGAAGAAAATGGATCATACGTCGGCTCAACTGAATCCTTTAAACTGTTTCCGTTAAAAAATACTCAATAAGTCGTACGAGCACTTCCGGTAAAGGATTGTACTCGGGGGTGACGCTACCGATGGTGTGGTCTAGTTCTATTAGTTAAGAGATTTTATGGCGTTCGTTCCATTATTTTGGCAACTTTAAAACCTTTTGTCTCATTTCATCGTCGAAATATGCACCTTTTGTGCCATATAGGTGTCGATTTTTTTCCTGGCGAGCGATAGCGAGCCTATAACTATAGGGGGAACCGGAATATTTGTCTACCGAAAAATTACACGTTTATCTCGAAGGGGAGTCTAGAGGTGTTTGTTTTTAAGCTTGATAAAGGTTACTAGCAGGTTACTGAAAGCTTGGTACTGTACTGGGGTTGAAGAACACACACACACACACAAACACACACTCATACAAACATACACACACACACACATACTGTATATACACACATATACAGTCATTTCTACTCATCATCCTAACTCCTTGTATTGGGTTTTGGTAGTCTCTCTCTCACTCTCACTCTCTCTCTCCGCGCCGATAATACGCTAAAACAGAGAGAGAAGTTGAGCGTGATTGAGATTGAAGCTAATGCAAAGAACGTCTTAAAATTTGAAAACTAAATGGGCTAAACATGAGGGGGAAGGGGCACCAAAAAAACAACCAACCCCCCCTTAACCTCCAGTCTCTCCTCTTACCCCTACTTATCCCCCCCCCCCCCCCCACACACACACACTTCCTTCCACTCTCAATTCCCGTTTTCTTTCCCTAGTTCTACCCCCTCCTCCCTCTCCTTCCCCACTCATTTTACCCCCTCTCCCCTCCCTCACTTACCGTCTCCCTCCTCCCATCCCTCTTTCCATCTTTTGTATTCCCCTCCACAGTTTAGTGTTGACAATTTAGCTACTCTCCCGCTAGAGCTAGAGGTATTTACTTCGATCGAGAGGCCAATGTTTACATCTAACGACATGAATTTTAGCGATATTCTGGAGATTTGAGCCATTTTTGAGGAATATTGTAGAGAGTGTAGTGTTATTCTAGCGATTTTCGGCATTTATTTACTATGTAGCGGACTTGATTTGGTAACCATGTAGTACTGCTAGTCTTTTTTCCTCCGTTCTTCCCTCCTCCCTCTCCTAACCCCATCATTTACCCCCCCCCCCCCCCCCCACACACACACCCACCACCCCCTTTCCCTCATACCTGCGAGGAAAGGGATGCGCCTAGTTTCCCACCGCTAAATCTACACTATTTGCCATTATAAACACTTGCGCGAACATGAACATGAAACTGGTTAACAGCACTAACATTGTCAATAGTTTGGATAGTAGTCAGAATTTTAAAGGGAACTATTTCAGTGGGAGACACAAGGGGGAGAAGTGTCTACAGTCTGTTCGGAAGCGCCGGTGGTAACTTTAATTTATTACCGATGTATTATGGTATGCATTACTTGTATTCACATTAATCAACAATTACAATAATCCGTATATAATATAACAAAAGTGCAGCTACAACTGCCATCAACTATTATTTTTACAAACCACACGATAATATTGTAGTAGAGTGATTACATAATGTGTCTACTTTCGAACACAGCGTATATCAAGGTCCAAGGTCCCGTCAGTCAATCAGTGTGCCTGCGGCCTCGGTCAGGGGTACTTCGGTCGCGGTCAAGGACGAATTATTATGCGGACAGACGGACTTCGCGGACGTACGGACTCGGAAATTACGGTCCAGGAACCACAGACAGTTCAAGTGTGGCATAACAGTGTCGGCGTATTGTTAGTGAAGTGTTTATTAGTGTCAAGGGAGGTTTTTAGTTTGTTTCCTGGACCTCCATCAATCTTAGACCCCATTTTCAAGATAAGTTTGTACATTTTTCGGTAGAAACATTTCCGGCCGATTGGCCGGTTCCTCGTAAATATAAGGCTCGATATCGCTCGCCAGGAAAATATCGACACCTCAATGGCACGAAAGGTCTTATAATTAAGAGAAATGGGTCAAAAATTCTTAAAATCGCCAAACTAATGGTGCGAACATCTTAAAAGCTCAAAAGCAACGGGGCTAAACATGAAGAAGGTGAACCAGAAAACCGACCGATCCCACCTTAATTAAGTGCGCCACGTGTTTTTGGCCTGAGCGGGGTGGATGGATGGATGTCAAGTTGCAACAGAATGAAGCGGGCGAGATGCGTGGATTGGAGCAAGGTATTTATATGTGCATTATTATTGTGTTGTTGCTATTATTATTATTATTATTATTATTATGATTATTATTATTTGTGATATCATCATCATATTATTATTATGATTATTATTATTTGTGATATCATCATATTATAATTATTATTAATGCGTTTTTTATTCGTAGGCGTTATCTTATTTGTTATTTTGGTTAATATACAGGAGACGCAACAACGTGTTTTTCAGTTTTTTTTTTTAGTTTTTTATTTTGATTTTGTTGTTGGTGTTTTAGTCGAATCTAGTGATGAAATTGAATGGGAATTAAACATTTACCCATTATCCATCAATCTAAAGACACGCCCCCCGATAGTGGGGAGGGCTATGAAGATCAGGGAAATTGAGGGGTAAAAAGCTTATAGATCACGATAATCCACATTTGTAAACAAAATTTGGCACCGGTTTTGTCAATTTCCAGACCCATAAAACGCGACTTTTTGAAAACCCGAGCCAAGTTTTGGCGAAACTTGGCTCGGATTTAACTAATTTAAAAATTTAAATAACACAGTAACCTTAGTAAAATGTTGGCTCGGGTTTTGTAAATTTCCAGACCCATATAACCCGACATTTTGAAAACACGAGCCAAGTTTTGACGAAACTTGGCTCGGATTTTCCTAATTTTCATGTTAAAATTACACAGTAACCCTAATAAAAATCTTTGTTTGGGTTTCCATAGGGTTAACATTAGCCTAACCTAACGAAGTAAGAAGGGGGTTAACATTAGCCTAACCTAACAACCTTACCTAACCTAACCTAGTAAGAATGGGGTTAACATTAACCTAACCTAACAACCCAACCTAACCTAACCTAGACCTAGTACGTGGGATACAAAACTAGCCCTTGCATGCCAGCTACTGTGGGTTCAAAGTACCGAGTACGTGGGATACAAAACTAGCCCTTGCATGCCAGCTACTGCTGGTGCATAGTACCCAGTATGTGGGATACAAAACTAGCCCTTGCATGCCAGCTACTGCGTGTCCATAGTACCCAGTACGTGGGATACAAAACTAGCCATTGCATGCCAGCTACTGGGGGTTCATAGTACTCAGTACATGGGATACAAAACTAGCCATTGCTCTCTGCCACATTCGTCCGACGGCAGCGAGAGGTTGACAACAATAACATTAGTGCGGCGGCGGACGTAAGTTATAATCCATGATCGTATTTATTACCCATTAATTTCCGGAAGTTTAAACCTATGCGAAACATTCTTTTACTTTGTTACTTTGCGATCACCCATTAAGATTCCCGAGCTACCTGTGGTCCGGCTCCTTTATTTTGTCCACCTAACCTACTAAGAAGGGGGTTAACATTAGTGTAAATGGGGGCTGATGGCCCCCCGCTGAGCCGCCTGAGCGGCAACCAACCAACTAACCTTAATGAGCAGAGGATGTAGTGAGTTGAGGGTCGTCGGGTTGAGTGGCTTGAGGCTGAGGGTAGTTATGCGGAGAGTCGTCGGGTTGAGTGGCTTCTGGCTGGGGTTGAGTGGCATAATTGTCAAGATAAAAGAAAGTTGTGCAATTATAGTGTTTCTAAGTCCAAAGGGTCATTTCTGGACAACAGCAAACTCGAATCGTGGAAAGTGCTTGCCTTTATTGTCTACTAGCAGGGGTACCCGGCATTGCCCGGGTTTAAAATCTACTACCATAATCACCATCATCAATCACTACTACCACAATCATCACAATACTACTACTACCATAATCACCGGCCTCGACCTCCCTGTGCCTCATTAACCCGGGAACTGCGGGGAGACTCTTAAGAGTTCCCCCGGCGGACTGCGGGGAGACTCTTAAGAGTCAGAGAAAAAAAAAATCAACTTTTGACATCGAAAACAAAAAAAATTATATTTTTAATTTTTTTTTGGCCCCTGGGCCATGCAAAATCTCAGTCCTCTACCTCCCCTCCTTCCCCACTTTCCTCCTCTCCTTCAGTTATCACCTATTTTCCCTGTTATTCCCTTATTCTGAGGTATATTTTCGTGCTAACATTAGAAATCCGGTTGCAGGGTGTGGTCATCACTGATAGCAAGCGAATGCAAGAGAGAGAGAGAGAGTATCGATCGACTGTGTCTCAGTGGCCTTGGGGGAAATTGGCGGGAAAGCAGCTTGCCTCACCCATACATTATACAACTCGTGGGCTATATCTCCGATTTTGACCATCCAAACGCTGTTTTCACTCGTTTTATCGTTGTTTCAGGTTAATACCTTTACAATCAACCCATAATAGGTGCATATGGATAAGTATTAATGCTATTAATGGTACAATGAATATTTTAGTGACGGAAACACCTCAAATACATGCGCACAGGGAGAGGTGTCTAATTACCCCCATGCGCACTTCAGAGGTTAAACGGCGACCTAGATTTCGGCCGCTAAATGACCTCCGATTTTGGATCTGACTTCATCCGTACCCCCATTTTGGGGAGCTGCGAACAACTTTTGTTCCATACACCTTTTCGATCGGAGGCCTCCTTCTGCCCCAAACGGCCATTTTTTCGCATTTTTTTCGCTCCCGTATACTACACAAGTTCTGCCGAAAAGTTTATCAAACAAAAGTGTCTCTGATTTCGGTCAATATACAGGAGGCGCTACAATATTGGTAAAAAATTAAGCTCAATAGCATGTGATTAAGTGATTTTTCTCCAAATTGTTGATGTAGGTGTCATTCCCGGGAAACTAACATAATACATATTATATGGATATTTAGGTTTTAAGGGGTTGTTTACACTTCTTCTTTTTCGTCTTCATCTGGGAGACTTCTTTTTCGTGACTGTCAGTCAACAACTGAGACATCTGGTGGCGAATGCAATGAACTATACTGGTGGCGTCGTAGCCAAAGTAATCACCCTACCTAATTCATGCCAAGAGTACTCGAGTTCACTGACACGTGATGTCTATCGACCAATCAGGTGATGCCATGATTTGGAAAACAGGTGGCCCAGGATATAAGCTGTCAGTTTGACTCTGGCCAGCTTGTGTAGAGGGTGTGAGCCGATCAAAGCTTTTTCCACCGTCTTTAAAAACACTGAGGCTGCTTAAGACCTTTTCGCCTTCCAATAAGTGTAAACTGTCCAAAGTGCAATAACCAGTGTTCCAAATACAGCTGACGAGGACAGCTGGTTTAGAAATGCACATACACTTGTTTTACATGGAAAAATTCGAAACAAAAATCCACCAGCTGTTGACCAAGATGAGTGGTGATCGAGCCTCCAGCGGCCAGCCAGGCAGCCCAGTAGTACCTCCTCTGTTTATTAAGGTTAGTTGGTTGGTTGGGACAACATAAAGGAGCCGGACCACAGCTAGCTAGGGAATCTTAATGGGTCATCGCAAAGTAACAAAGTAAAAGATTTTTTCGCATAGGATTAAACTGGCATGCAAGGGCTAGTTGGTTACCATACTGATGTTTTGGACCGACAGTTAGCCCATCGATCTTTTTAGGCCTAATAGGTCCGGTAGAGCATAGGCTATACATCATTGCTATATATGTCATTAAGAGCTGAAATGTATTATAAGGGAGAACAAAAATAACATAAAATACATAGGCCTACTGTAAAACAACAAGTTTTTCAGCCAGTACCCAACCAGCGGGGGTGTGGGGGTGGCAGCCCCCACCAATAATACTAGGTTAGGTAAGGTTGTTAGGTTAGGCTAATGTTAACCCCATTCTTACTAGGTTAGGTTAGGTAAGGTTGTTAGGTTAGGCTAATGTTAACCCCATTCTTACTAGGTTAGGTTAGGTAAGGTTGTTAGGTTAGGCTAATGTTAACCCCATTCTTACTAGGTTAGGTTAGGTAAGGTTGTTAGGTTAGGCTAATGTTAACCCCATTCTTACTAGGTTAGGTTAGGTAAGGTTGTTAGGTTAGGCTAATGTTAACCCCATTCTTACTAGGTTAGGTTAGGTAAGGTTGTTAGGTTAGGCTAATGTTTACCCCATTCTTACTAGGTTAGGTAAGGTTGTTAGGTTAGGCTAATGTTAACCCCATTCTTACTAGGTTAGGTTAGGTAAGGTTGTTAGGTTAGGCTAATGTTAACCCCATTCTTACTAGGTTAGGTTAGGTAAGGTTGTTAGGTTAGGCTAATGTTAACCCCATTCTTACTAGGTTAGGTTAGGTAAGGTTGTTAGGTTAGGCTAATGTTAACCCCATTCTTACTAGGTTAGGTTAGGTAAGGTTGTTAGGTTAGGCTAATGTTAACCCCATTCTTACTAGGTTAGGTTAGGCTAATGTTAACCCCATTCTTACTTCGTTAGGTTAGGGTAATGTTAACCTTATGAAAACCCAAACAAAGATTTTATTAGGGTTACTGTGTAATGTTAACATGAACATTAGTAAAATCCGAGCCTTGGCTCGTGTTTTCGAAATGTCGGGTTATATGGGTATGGAAATTTACAAAACCCGAGCCAACATGTTAATAAGGTTACTGTGTTATTTTCATTTTTAAATTAGTTAAATCCGACCCAAGTTTCGTCAAAACTTGGCTCGGGTTTTCAAAAAGTTAGGTTTTATGGGTCTGGAAATTGACAAAACCCGAGCCAATATTTTACCAAGGTTACTGTGTTTTTTTCATTTTTACATTTGTTAAATCCGAGCCAAGTTTCGTCAAAACTTGGCTCGGGTTTTCAAAAAATCAGGTTTTATGGGTCTGGAAATTGAACAAACCCGAGCCAAATTTGGGTTACAAATGTGTATTATCGTGTTCTATACGCTTTTTACCCCTCAATTTCCCTGATCTTCATAGCCCTCCCCACTATCGGGGGGCGTGTCTTTAGATTGATGGATAATGGGTAAATGCTTAATTCCCATTCAATTTCATCACTAGATTAGACTAAAACACCAAAAACAAAATCAAAATTCCAAAAAAAATACCTGAAAAACACGTTGTTGCGTCTCCTGTATATTAACCCTGATTTCCACTAAACTCGCCTAAAACCATTTCCAAGGCCTGGGCTTTCCAACGGTGCCCCACACTCCCACCTGGCACCAAAACTGTGGGAGGAGTTTAGTAACAAAGGTCGGGTAACCGGGTAACTGACAGACAAACATTGACCTTTATTTATTAACCCTTGTCGAGCGGGGGGTTTTGGGCTTATTTGGGCATATTCAGGCCCTCCTGAATGATAAATCAAGTATCTGCATGAACAGAAATGTATTCAGCAAAAAACTAGGCGCTAAAAGCTTCAAAATGAGACCAGAACGAGCTACGTAGCACTCGTGGTTCTCATACAGTGATACCAGTAACATGGGAGTTTAGCATATAGCGGCATATTTTTCCCAGCTATGCTCACTACTGGCTACAGTGCCGGCCTCTCGAGAACACAGGAAACATGAGTTAATGGGCGGCGGTAAGCCCTGGGAGTCGGCTGTCTGGCAACCCCCTAGCGTCCCTGGGAGAGGAGTGCGGGCCTTTGTTTCATCAGTAGGTACCCGGCCGCCAGTCTGTGAGGCAGGACTCCTGGCCCTTTAAATCTTGTCTCGCCTCCCTTGCCCGCCATGGAGCGGCTTTCAGGCGAGCAAATCTGGATTATTTATGTACCAAGTGGCAGTGTATATCAATTTGTGGCTATGTAATATATTTTATGCATATAACTCGTGATTTGTGACTGTTTAGGCCTCGTTGCTCGCCTCTCCATAGCCAGCCATGTGTTCTTTAGGCAGCCAGAATGGACCCAGTGGAAGTGTTGTGAACTGTGAATAATAATAATTATATCATATTTCATAGGGTTAGTGTAGTAAGCATTCGTAATCACATTCCTAACTTATTATGTTAGGTTTGTGATTACGAATGTAAGCTAGGCTATACGTGTGTTGTATATATATTGCCCTAAACCTTCATTTTTGCTTGAAAGACGACTATATTTATCATTAAATACTACCTACGAAGTATAATAAAATTGTAATTACGAAATATTATTGTGTTTTGCCCATTTTGGGCAAATTTTGTATGCCCAATTTGGGCAATTTTTGAGTGAATACACAATATTATTTGAGTGAAGTAACTGACAGTGAAGTGTGGAGAATTATAAAAAAAAAAATTATACAAAAATTTCACGGTAAGTAAAAATATGTCACGGTAAGTAGCCTGGCAAAGAACAGACAAGCCTTTTATGCGACACTCTACACTACATACAGCAGTGAACCCTTGGACGACCACAGATGTCTGGGTAAAGTACTAATCCCATAATTACTTGCCCGCGGGGGTCCCCACTCCTTGAATGTTTCGTCCAGTGCTGGTATATTTTATATGTTTAGGCCTATTATATTTATTATATATATACATATCGCATATATATACAGTATATATATATATATATATATATATATATATATATATATATTCAAAAGGAAAAGGGTAGCCAAAACAAGGAAGATCCCCATCTTCATATTTATTGCAATATTTCGGACTCTGCGTCCATCATCAGGTCAGTACACGATCCTATAAAATGAAATTACCATACATAAATTTCGTAAATAGAAGGACCCGTAAAATAGTTTAAATACAAAGTAAATAAGGGTATAAAATACCTAAATGAAATTAATTCGTTAACAAACCCCAGTACCGCATGAATAAAAGGAAAACTAATGCGATATGACTAAATAATAAAGACCAATCCCTACCCACCTAGATCCAACCCCAAGCCCACCTCGAGTACAACTGAAGACCATTATTTGATCATTTAACACTAACACCGACAACCCCAAAGACACAAAACAAAAGAACATCTGAAAATGATATATTCTGACTGGGCGTACAATGTGAAATTAAACAAAACAAATATGAAACAATTAAAACTAAACTATTTGAAAACTGACTAAACAATTGAATCAGTTCATAGTATTTAGTTCCGGCTTGAGTTGTTGAATTAATATCTTTTCCCCTAAAAAAGTATCTTGTTCATTATTGAATTTACCTATTATTTCAAAATCATTCTCTGAGAAAAGATGGTCATTCTCATGTGAATGATTTCTTATGGCCGAAAAAGGCATTTTATTAAGATATTGACCCGTTCTATAGCTCCTACCCAAATGTTCAAGATATTCTAATTTTGAAATGTCTGGAAGTACATCCGACATACCTAGCATTACAGCTGTTAATGTCTGGAAGTACATCCGACATACCTAGCATTACAGCTGGGACACGAAAATTGATATACAATATTTGAACACGTCAGGTTAGGAATACGGTCTTTAAAATTGAAAAATGAACCTATAGTGAAATCATTATTGAATATTATTCGAAAGTTGACGGCAGGAAATTAAATTTTGAGAAAGGCTAGCAACTTCTTCCTGAACAAGAAACTTGATTCTCCATAGAAAGGCAATTTAACATATTTGATAAGTTTAGGTACTTCAGAAACTGTGACCTCTAAATTTTGCTTCGTGTATAGAAATCTTTTAAGAACTTTATTAAATACATTCATAGTATAATTGTTGGATATAAAATACTGCTTCAAAAACTCGAATTCTAGATGCATAACATTAAAATTAGAACACACATTGAATTGCTATCTTCAACCTCCTTTGTGAAATTAATATTGGGATGTTGTTTATTCAAATACTCCAAAAACAAATGTATATCCTCATTTCTATTGAAAATCAAAAAGCAGTCATCTACATATCGTTTATATGAAAATACGTTATCCTGGAGGACAACTCACTGATATCATCATTAATATATATATATATATATTTTTTTTTTTTTTTGTTTTATTCCTGTTCCCCAGGGTGTCTAGCGGATCAGCCCCTAGATCCAGAGCAAGGGCGAGGCCCATAATCGAGTATTTATATTTGTATTTTATTTAAATATTTATTTATTTGATTTATTATTGTTTTTACTTATTATATTTTATTTATATTTTTATTTTATTTATTTTATATATATACCGTATATACATACCGGGTATATATATATATATACCTGTATATATAATATATATACATTTTTTTTTTTTGTATTCCTGTTCCCCAAGGGTGTCTAGCGGGTCAGCCCCAAGGTCCCAAACAAGGCCAAGGCCCATAATAGAGTATTTATATTATTATTATATTTATTTTATTTTATTTATATATTATTTATTTTATTTATTATAGTTTTTATTTATTTCATATTATTTATTTCATATTATTTATATTTTTATTTTATTTATTTTATATAAATATACCGTATACATATTTGTTTTTCTTTTCTTGTCCCCTTCCCTGTTGTCTTGTTCCTGTTCCCCATGGTGTCTGGCCAAACAGCCCCAAGGTATAAATATATTCTTATAATGACAAACTATGACTACGTCATGGTGTTCCCCCATTATACTCACGTCATCTGGGATCGGACAATGCCATACTATGACTACGTCATGGTGAACTATGCCAACGTCATATGGATCCAGTGATGGCGAACTTTATACGTGCCATGATCGGATAATGCAAAACTATGACTACGTCATGGTTAACTATACCAACGTCATATGGATCCAGTGATGGTGAACTTGCGTCATGACACCTATCAACGTCAAATACATTTTTCCTTTATTTCCTTTTCTTAGTTTCAGCATCATAAGCCAACTCCTGCCTGCCGCCCTACGCCAACCCCTGCCTGCCGCCATATGCCATACGCCAGCCTGCCGCCAGCCGCCAGCTGCCAGCCTGCCATCAGCCATGTCGAAGGACAGAGACCCCAAGAAACGCCGTTTGCTGGACGCCGAGCTGGAGGATGTGGTCAACGAGGGTGCTGGATTGTCGACGGACAGCGAGAGTGAGTCGGACGAGTGGACGACCGAGGACGATGAAGATTGGGCTTCACCTCCGCCCAAGCGACTCCGGCCACTCCGCGACGACGCCCACGCCTCAGCCGATCCACCACCAGCCGAACCAGCCCCAGCAACGGCGGATCCACCACCACCACCACCACCACCACCATCCATCCCATCCCATCCCCTCTACATCTACATCTCTACCAGTCCCTAACATCACCAATTACCTCCTACCATCACCCAACTTCCCCCAACTTCACAATTCACCTCTTCCATCCACCTCGCGTGGCGGTGCTTCATCCTTGCTTCCAGCAGGATCACCAGCCAGCAGCTCACACATGTTTGCTACGCTACTTGCAGTGGGCACTTTAGATACCCCGCCTTCGCATGTCTTGGGAACGGTTTGCACCCCCGCAGTGTCCCCCTTCAGCGACACACCCTGTTGACCCCCTCGGCATTTGTTCTGCCTGAGCATCGAGCCGCAATGCGTGCTGAGGTTGCTGAAGCCGCAATGTGTGCTCAGGTTGTTGCTGAGGTGCCACGCACAGCGTTGAATCCTCCAGCAGCAATCCAGGAGCTTCTTCCCCAAAGGCTTCCTCTTCACCATTCACCAACTGGTACAGTTGCACCAGGTTCACCAGCTTCTCCACACATTTCACCAACTGGTACAGCTGCACCAGGTTCACCAGCTTCTCCACACCTTTCACCAGATGGTGCAGCTGCACCAGGTTCACCGGCTCATGCATCATCTGATGCAGAAGCCCCCCCTCCCCCACCCCCCCACGACCTACCACCTTGGCCATGCCGGAGGCCAGGGCCCCGTAGGGAGGCAGGTGGTAGGCCCAGGGGCTGCAGAGGTGTTCCTCGCGGTGGTCCTTGCGGTCGTCCTCGCGGTGGTCGTGGTCGTGGCCGTCGTCATGGCCGTGCTCCTCCACGTAATCCTGCCCCCGACTGTGATGCCGGTTGGACCGACGCCCGCTTCCGCCCCCAGGTTGGTCCGTTCACAGGGACCCCTGGCATGCAGGTTCCACTGCCGGTGACTCCTCTCCAGTTCTTCCAGCTCTTCTTCACAAGAGAGATGCTGCAATTCCTGGTAGAGGAGACAAATGCCTACGCCAAGTTGGTTGACGGAGCAGCCGCTGTTTGGAACTTGTTTGGTGAGGAGGACTTGACCAAATTCCTTGGCCTATACTTCCTCATGGGCATTTTAAAGCTTCCTTCTCTGAGTCACTACTGGCATTCAACTCCCCTTCACAACTACCCAGTATTTCGGAGCACGATGAGTAGGAAAAAGTTTCTAGCCTTGTTGAAGTATTTCCATGCTTTCAACAACAAGACCGTCAGCAGGCAGAACACGGACAGGCTTCTGAAGGTTCGGACGGTGATGGTATACCTACTTGAAGGCTTCAAGCTAGCGTACATCCCTGAAGAAAAGCTGTCCCTTGACGAAGGCATCCTTGGATGGAAGGGTCGCCTTTCATTCAAGGTTTGCAACCCAATGAAGCCGACGAAGTACGGTATCAAGCTGTACATCCTGGCAGAGGCGTTGACTGGCTATGTGTGGGACTTTCGAGTCTACACCGGTCCGGGTCGATCTCTCCAGGAGATGTTGGAGGGTCTCACGGAGTCCTTCAGAGGCCAGGGGTACAAGATGTACATGGACAACTTCTACAACTCGGTTGACCTGTGCCAGCAAATGCTCACACACAACATCTCTGTGTGTGGCACCCTACGTCTTGCACGAGGAGCTCCTAAGCGGTTGTGCGACCTTGCTAAAGCAAACAAGTTTGAACGCAATGCAACAGTAGCAATGTACAACGGCTTAACCATGGTCCTACTTTGGCGAGACAAGCGCGTCGTCGGCATGGTGTCCACCTTCCACCAACAGGACACCATCCCAAAGCTTGTCAATTTCAAAGAGAAGGACCATCAGGGCAGGTGGCGTCGTGGACAGAAGGAGATCTTCAAACCTGTTTGTGTTGAAGACTACTACATCCATATGGGTGGGGTGGATCACTTCGACCAGATGGTCCAGTACTACCCCATCCAGTGAAGGACGGTCAAGTGGACAAAGAAGATCACCTTCTACTTCATCCAAATGGCCCTCTTCAACGCCCATGTCCTGTGCAAGAAGTGCTACCCAAGGACGAAAATGACCTTGCTCGACTTCCAGGAGCATATCTGTTTGTCCTTTCTGCGCTTCAACCCTGCAGAGTGGCCTATGTCGGGGAGGCCAGTCCACCGAGCACAAGATTTGCCGCCTGACCAGCGTGAGCCACAGAGGCATGCACGCAGGCAACGGCAATCCAGTGGATCATCTGGGCCGTCCGACGACAACCATCCAGACTCCCCAGCCCCTGCTGCTCCTGACAACACTCCACCCTCTCCTGTTGCTGCTCCTGGTGGAGGCGTTGAGATGGCACCACGTCTGGATGTCCCCTCCCCACCACCAGCACCAGATGATGCTGCTGCTGATGCTGCTGCCCCGGGGGGAAACTATGTCCTGGTTCAACCCCCCATGGTACTAGCACCTGATGCAGCTGCTGCTGGTGACGATGGTGAAGCAGCTCTTGAAGCTGCCAACCAACTGCCACCAGTACTGGAAGCAGCACGAGCGGTGCGAGCCCGGAGACCTCGACCTGGAGTGGTCCCAAGGCCCTGTCCTATTGTTCTGAACCATGTCCGGTGAACAAGGCCTTGGACCATACTCGGGAGAGGATTCCGGCCAAGAAGCGACTCCGTTGCTATTACTGCAAAGTAATGAAAGGCGTTCGCAAGGACACAAGCTTCCGCTGCACGACCTGCACGGTTGCCCTCTGCATTGACAACAACAACTGCTTCAACCTTTTCCATAGCCACAATGCAGGTGTCCTATAGTCAGGAGCTATGTGCAATCATTCATTCATTGATTCATTCATTCATTTCTCTTCTCCATTCACCCGGCTTCATTCACCCACCTTCATTCACCCACCTTCGTTCACCCACCAACATTCACCCACCGACATTCACCCACCGACATTCACCCACCTTCATTCACCCACCGACATTCACCCACCGACATTCACCCACCTTCATCATCAAAGTGGATATAGTCCTCCTGGGGAAACACTCTAAAAAAATAATGAGTCAAGTGCAGTACCTCCTTGGGTGGCTTTGAAATCTGTGCATATTTCTACGGTTTGACACCTTGTATATATATATATATATATATATATATATATATATATATATATATATATATATATATGACACTTTGTATATATATATATATATATATATATATATATATATATATATATATACCGATATATATATATATATATATATATTTATGACACCTTGTATATATATATATATATATATATATTATATATATAAAGTATATATCACAAATACGTGAGCCCTAAATGTTTCTAATCTCTCAGTGGGGTTCGCCCGCCGACCGTCAGGACGATAGCCGACGCTTTAATCAACTGGAATATGGATCCTACGGCTAGGTATGAATTGAAATATATTAGCCTAGTGGGTTTCCCATCTCCTTAACATAAATAGGATAGAAGGTTGAGTGTCTTTTAGACTGCCATGGTGTAGTTGATTAAAGCGTCGGCTATCGTCCTGACGGTCGGCGGTTCGAACCCCACTGAGAGATTAGAAACATTTAGTGGCTCACGTGTATTTGTGATATATACTTAATATTTATAACTCTCATGCTTGGTGGGTTAGAATTAAATGAAATCAATTTCGGCCCGAGTTGTGTCGGGACATTCAGAAATCCTTGTATGGTATCCTGGAATATGGAACCTACGACTAGGCATGAATTGAAATATATTCGCCTAGTGGGTTTCCCTTCTCCTTAACATAAATAGGATAGAAGGTTGAGTGTCATTTAGACTGCCGTGGTGTAGTTGATTAAAGCGTCGGCTATCATCCTGACGGTCGGCGGTTCGAACCCCACTGAGAGATTAGAAACATATATATATTTATATTTATATATTTATATATTACTTTATTTGCGTGTACAATAGAATTATTTCTGAATTTATTACTTGAAGATAACCTGGCTTTCTTGTTTTGTTTTTTCAGTGTCAACCCAGGAGCCATTTCCCTTCTGTTGGAAAGGGTTCTGGCCCTACCAGGTAAGAAAAATTGACAACCTTCATGACTGACATGTTTTCTATGAACATTATACAATTATTGGCAAGGACAATTATATAAAAGTGTTGTATATTATGGCAAAGATATACAACTGTATAAACATTCTCATATATTTACATAACAATAACAATGCATGGAAACAATTGCGCATAGCTCGCGAACCAATTAGGCTATAATTTTGGTTTTCACCATTAGAAAGAACATAATTTTCCATTACGGTGATATAAACAGTTATAGGTATCCGAGCAAATAAAGCAACGCCGAGGTGGGGAACAGCTTGGAACCCGGCTAGCGTTGGCGGAATGGAGACGAGTGAAGCATAAATATTCGCATTTTGGCTCTTCATTTCAAATATTCATAGAGCAAAAAGTATTTGTCGTAGAACTTCTAGTTTTTTTTTATTCTCTTCAGCATTATCTGCCGTATTCATACAGCCTAAATTGAAAACCATAGACATCGTAACAACGAAATAATTTGAACATGTTATATACCATATCATGCAAAGTCATACTTTTTTTGTTTTCGGTCACTGCTTTAGAGCTATTAAAGATAGACAATTTCTGTTTTCAAATTTGTAAAGAGCAGAAAAAATACTAGTATTTGAGCAAATAAAAATATATGGTCATCACTCACCAATTTCGAGATAGGACGGTGTGAAGACAATTGCCCGGGAAATACTTTTATTCCGGAATCGTTTACACTTTCATATTGCGATTTATTTTAAAACAATATATATATATAATGTAGTATAGTTATTCCTCTTTTCATTGACATATGATACATCACAATAAACAGCATTCTGGTGGATGGAAATACAGAAAAACACAAGGCTTCGAAAACTCGCCTGGCCGGAATATTTCAGGGCAAATTATAGAAGGTCTTACCATTTTCAACTAAAAAACTAAGCCGGATGTGAGACTGTTAATATGTTATGAGGTACTCTGTCAAAGGCTTTTTTCAGGTCTAGGTATATACAGTCCACCCAACCGTCTCTCTCTTGCACTTTGTCTATGACCCTGTCATAGAAACTGACCAGGTTAGTGATCATTACGATTTGTCTATGAATCCGAATTGCTTGTCTAAGATTATTTGTTATTGTTCCAAGAGGTCCGTCCATTGTCTTATTATTTGTTCTCATAGTTTGCTCACCACACTAGTTAGTGTGACAGGTCTATAATTTAGGGGGTCCTTCCTGTCACCATTACCAGATTTTCTCCAGTAAAGTACAACCCAACGACACAGATCACTCGCGCTACATCCAATTACAACCCCAATTACAACCCAATTACAACCCAAATTACAACCCAATTACAACCCAAATTACAACCCAATTACAACCCAATTTACAACCCAACCCAAATTACAACCAAATTACAACTCAAATTACAACCCAATTTACAACCCAACCCAAATTACAACCCAATTACAACCCAACGACGCAGATCACTCGCGCGACGTCCAATAATATTCCAAACCATCCCATTCAAGCCAAACCAGATAATCGCCGCCAATTGCACCCCCCCCCCCCCCCCCCCCCCCCCCCCCCCCCCCCCCCCCCTTCCCTCTCATAAAACAACAATTAGCGTTGATCAGCTACAGCCTTAAGGGGATGGTTCACCTTTTGATTAATGTTTTCATTTATTTATTATTTTGTTAGTTTCCTCCTTAGTCCTCCAAAAAACTTACAAACACATTCATTAGATCCCCCTTGTAGATTTATTTGTAAATTTTTCGGCAGAAAAATTTCCCGGCCAAAGGCCGGTTCTTCCAAAATTACAGGCTCACTATCGTTCGCCAGGAAAAAGATCGACTCCTAAATAGCACGAAAGGTCTTACCGTTTCACGCATATGACGCGATGTTGAGCCTATTGGGGATACTTTAAAGCCTTTGTTACCATCAGGGGGTATTTAGAAAACCTTTAGTTTAGTTACTTCAACGTCTGCAGTCGTCTTTGAGTTACCTGTGGGCAGAAAAACTAATTTTGTGGAGAGGTAATTATAAGAGTGAGAGAACTCTATTTCTTATTGCTAATCTGGCAACCTCTGCGTCACAAATGCGTGAAAGGTTTAATATTGACAAAGAAATTGAGCAAAATGTCTTAAAATCTATAAACTAATGGGACAAACATCTTAAAATCTGAAAAGTAATGGGGTTAGATATGAGGGAGAAGGGGGTCTAGAAAAGCGACACATCTCCCCTTGAGCAGCTAAGCCCGGGCCATCAAGTTCAAGCTAAGTCCCAGCTGAGCACCGAGGAGGAAGAGGGTGGTGGGAGTGGGTTACGGATCGGTGTTGCAGTGGATTACACGAGTGGAAGTAGAAAGTGGATCGATTTTCGGATCAGCTGAAGCCTTGTAAAATGACCCATCAAAAAGTATAGGGTGAGAGATGGATCTAGAGATGTATACGATAGATAGATAGATATACATTATGGTACTGTACATACATATATTGACACATATACATACATATAACATATACTATATATACTATAATACTATATATAATAATATATACTATACTATATATATATTATATTATATATATATAATAGGGGAGGTGTGGTGGAGTGGTCATGCCACTGGATTGGTAATCCAATGGACCGGGTTCAAATCCCGATGTGTCAATGGGAAAATATTATTGGGATTGAATTAGTGCTGTACCTAGTATCAGTTTATTACCACAAAGCCCACCGAAATGCCAAAAAAAATACCCTCATTGTTCCCTGATTAAATAACACTGTATGAATATTCCCATATTCAAAATATGTTACAGGGGGACAATGCATAGTGAGTTCACTGCTCAATAGGTGGCGTTCTGAGAGTGAGGGTCTGAGTCTGGTGGGTGAGACGGTAAAGCACATGAGCGAAGCAACCAGCCGCTTCAGAGATGGAGCTGCTTCTAGCCATGATGGATGCTTCACATGTCTCACTCCCCAGACTGGAACAAGACCTCACGGGCTTCACCGTGTTGAGCGGTGGAATGTACAGGCTCTCAGCCTATGCCCGAGAGGGAGTAGTTGGAATATAGAAGAACAAAAAAATATATATATATATGTATAAATAGAGAGAGAGTGAGAGCGAACGAGAGAGAGAGTGATATAGAGAAAGAGAGAGAGAGAAGAAAATGGATCATACGTCGGCTCAACTGAATCCTTTAAACTGTTTCCGTTAAAAAATACTCAATAAGTCGTACGAGCACTTCCGGTAAAGGGTTGTACTCGGGGGTGACGCTACCGATGGTGTGGTCTAGTTCTATTAATTAAGAGATTTTATGGCGTTCGTTCCATTATTTTGGCAACTTTAAAACCTTTTGTCTCATTTCATCGTCGAAATATGCACCTTTTGTGCCATATAGGTGTCGATTTTTTTCCTGGCGAGCGATAGCGAGCCTATAACTATAGGGGGAACCGGAATATTTGTCTACCGAAAAATTACACGTTTATCTCGAAGGGGAGTCTAGAGGTGTTTGTTTTTAAGCTTGATAAAGGTTACTAGCAGGTTACTGAAAGCTTGGTACTGTACTGGGGTTGAAGAACACACACACACACACAACCACACACTCATACAACATACACACACACACAATACTGTATATACACACCTATACAGTCATTTCTAATCATCATCCTAACTCCTTGTATTGGGTTTTGGTAGTCTCTCTCTCACTCTCACTCTCTCTCCGCGCCGATAATACGCTAAAACAGAGAGAGAAGTTGAGCGTGATTGAGATTGAAGCTAATGCAAAGAAGTCTTAAATTTGAAAAACTAAATGGGCTAAACATGAGGGGGAAGGGGCACCAAAAAAACAACCAACCCACCTTAACCTCCAGTCTCTCCTCTTACCATACTTATCCCCCCCCCCCCCCACACACTTCCTTCCACTCTCATTCCCGTTTTCTTTCCCTAGTTCTACCCCCTCCTCCCTCTCCTTCCCCACTCATTTTACCCCTCTCCCTCCCTCACTTACCGTCTCCCTCCTCCCATCCTCTTTCCATCTTTTTGTATTCCCCTCCACAGTTTAGTGTTGACAATTTAGCTACTCTCCCGCTAGAGCTAGAGGTATTTACTTCGATCGAGAGGCCAATGTTTACATCTAACGACATGAATTCTTGTGATATTCCGTGAATTTGAGCCATTTTTGAGGAATATTGTAGAGAGTGTAGTGTTATTCTAGCGATTTTCGGCATTTATTTACTATGTAGCGGACTTGATTTGGTAACCATGTAGTACTGCTAGTCTTTTTTCCTCCGTTCTTCCCCCCTCCCTCTCTTAACCCCTTCTTTTCCCCCCCCCCCCCGCCTCCCCCCACACACACACCCACCACCCCCTTTCCCTCATACCTGCGAGGAAAGGGATGCGCCTAGTTTCCCACCGCTAAATCTACACTATTTGCCATTATAAACACTTGCGCGAACATGAACATGAAACTGGTTAACAGCACTAACATTGTCATAGTTTGGATAGTAGTCAGAATTTTAAAGGGAACTATTTCAGTGGGAGACACAAGGGGGAGAAGGTCTACAGTCTGTTCGGAAGCGCCGGTGGTCACTTTAATTTATTACCGATGTATTATGGTATGCATTACTTGTAGTCACATTAATCAACAATTACAATAATCCGTATATAATATAACAAGAGTGCAGCTACAACTGCCATCAACTATTATTTTTACAAACCACACGATAATATTGTAGTAGAGTGATTACATAATGTGTCTACTTTCGAACACAGCGTATATCAAGGTCCAAGGTCCCGTCAGTCAATCAGTGTGCCTGCGGCCTCGGTAAGGGGTACTTCGGTCGCGGTCAAGGACGAATTATGCGGACAGACGGACTTCGCGGACGTACGGACTCGGAAATTACGGTCCAGGAACCACAGACAGTTCAAGTGTGGCATAACAGTGTCGGCGTATTGTTAGTGAAGTGTTTATTAGTGTCAAGGGAGGTTTTTAGTTTGTTTCCTGGACCTCCATCAATCTTAGACCCCATTTTCAAGATAAGTTTGTACATTTTTCGGTAGAAACATTTCCGGCCGATGGCCGGTTCCTCGTAAATATAAGGCTCGATATCGCTCGCCAGAAAAATATCGCACCTCAATGGCACGAAAGGTCTTATAATTAAGAGAAATTGGGTCAAAAATTCTTAAAAGCGCCAAACTAATGGTGGCGAACATCTGTAAAAGCTCAAAAGCAACGGGGCCTAAACATGAAGAAGGTGAACAAGATAAACCGACCGAATCCCACCTGAATTAAGTGCGCACGTGTTTTTGGCCTGAGCGGGGTGGATGGATGGATTGTCAAGTTGCAACAGAATGAAAGCGGGCGAGATGGCGTGGATTGGAGCAAGGTATTTATATGTGCATTAGTATTGTGTGTTGCTATTATTATTATTAATTATTATTAT